>CAEGAF010022392.1:0-39392 GCA_903067075.1 Micropoecilia bifurca
GCAGTGGCAGGTTTCTCTCACTGGGATGTTCAACTGGGAGGTTTAAAAACTCCTTTGTCCCACGGGCCATTAGGCTTCACAATGCGATTTCTGGGAGGGTTAAGAGAGGGAAATGATGTAGTTTTTTAATGTACTTATTTTATTGTATTTAAGCTCCTTTTACTAGATTCCTTTTAATGTGTGTATACTGTATGATTTTTCTTAATGCTGTGTGTATGTGATTTAATGTGTGTGTGAGCAGCAGACAATCTTAATTTCCCTATGGGATTAATAAAGTTTTTTACTTACTTACTTACTTACTTGTCAAGTAAATAACTGAAAGTCCTGAAATTACTTTTGATATTTTGTCCAAATATTTTTTTGAACGAACGTGTTCTCAAACATTGCTGAACTTCAACAGGACATGTTGGGCGTTATGAAGCTCCCAACACATAAAATAAAAGTTTGCTGTTTTTCCCACAGAACACAAGAAAAATACTGATTCTGATTTCACGATATAATCGTTTTCTTTCCCGAAGAGTTCACTTTTATTAACTTTAATGGAAAAAGGACCTGCAGGGCTGAAGAGTTATTTCTCCTGAGCAGATAAAACCTTCAGTCTCACTATTTGGACTGATAGTTTCTGTCCAAACTGGTGACCAGTGGAATAATATTTTTCTTCAAAGGGTGGACAAAAAATATTGAAGCATTTTCCTTTAGGAACGTCCCAGCAGATAGGTTTATGAGTGTTTTCAGCTTTATTAGCTTCCCATAACTTTCCAAATGGAAAGAGGGTATGCTAGGTTTTTTTCCAAGGCTACATAAAAATGGTAGTTTGATTTTGTTCAAATGTTATCTTTTCCATAATTTCTGGTGTGTCTTCTGTAATAATAGACTCTTCTACCCATCTTTGTTTAAATTAGCATGTGTGCCACAGCCAGTCAGAGTTTAACCCACATCCTCTCTGGAAATATTGTTCTGTCCACAGATTCATGAGAAGCTGCGACAGTATGAGAGGCAAAGCCCCACGCCAGTGCTCCACAGCGCCTCCTGTCTGGCTGAAAATGTAAGCTCATCTCACACACACTCCATAAATCATTTTCCCACTTGAACGCAGCTTTCAGCCTCTGTGAGTTGGCTCTTGTGGAGAAGCAGTGCAAGTTTCAAAAATGAATTTTAATGTTGCCAAATGTGCTGAATCATCCTGCCACTCCTCTAATTAAGCCTGACATCCTGCTTCTCTCTTTGCTCACATCAGTGGGAGGAAAGTGCTGACCTCCGTTATTTGCTACTCCTCTCTTCGTCTGTTTGTCTGTGTACCAGCCTCTAATTACTCCACAGTAAGCCGAGTGAACGTCGTTTGTGTTCAGCTGCACTTAAAAGTTTTTGTGGATTTCTCAGGTGGCAGAGGAGCTGCAGACTGGACCAATGAGCACAGAGGAGAAGGAACTGCTGCACCTGCTGACGTCACCACATCTGAAGGTAAACACACAATCAGCAGCTCCTGTTTTCCAATCCCAACAACTGTGCTTCCATTTTTAGAAAATTCATTTGCAGTAACTTTACATTTTACACATTTAAAGGGGCAGTATCATGTAAAATGGACTTTTTTTTAACCTTGTAAAGTTATTTCCACACCAAAAACAGACATGGAGTGTTGCTTTGAATCTTTCATGCATGTTTGAGGATATGGGTGGACCTTCAAGACGCAGCTCCTCCTCAGAGCTGAAGATTTCAAGCTTCAGAGCTTCCACCTCCCCTACTCAGCTCCTTCAGACTAGCCAGGAGCAATTAGCAAACACCTGCAGAATTCATTATATGAGCTACTTCTCAGTGCAACACTGGTAAAAATGTTGTTGAAGGGTTAATATAGGATTGATGTTGAAATGACTTCAACAGGTACAGAAAAGGTACAGACCTCAAATAATGCAAAGAAAACAAGTTTATGTTTATTTAGAAACAACAACACTAATGTTTTAACTCAGGAAGAGTTCAGAAATTAATATTTGGTGAAAAATCCATCAGGTTTTCAACGGTGTTCAGTGCAGTGGGATCTTCATTTTGTCCAGAGCTGCATGTATAGCATTCTTACAACACACTTACTAAATTGTGCTATGAAATTGGAAAACATGTATAATGCCCCTTTAAAATAACTTTTATTTCAGCAGCAGGTGTTTATTCCCTTTTTTAATCCCATCAGGCTGTCCTCTCAGTGCATGACACCGTGGCCCAGAAGAACTTTGACCCTGTTCTCCCTCCGCTGCCTGATGACTTCGAGGACGAGCTGGATGAGGAGTCTGTGAAGATTGTCAGACTGGTGAAGAACAAGGAGCCTCTGGTGAGTCGCAACAGGATGAAGAACCTGAAAGTAGAGAACATCTGTCAACTTTTGTGTTTTTGTCAGGGAGCAACAATCAGACGGGACGAGGCGACAGGCACCGTGATTGTGGCGCGGATTATGAGAGGAGGTGCTGCAGATCGAAGTGGTACGTTAAGATTTAAAGTTTTCTTTTGGCTTATAATAACTTATTGTGCTTTTTTTTTAGTTTAGGTTGAAATCCAACTTTTTTCCTTTTTATCTTGAATCAGTGAATTATTTTAACTTGACAAAAAAAAAACTATGAAACAAATGTACGTTTTTAAATATCAAATAAACTCTCAGCATTAATACAAATGTAGCTGCTGAACAGGTGAAAGAAAATAGGACACAGACACTCAAAGGTTTTTGTTGTTGAATAGCAGATTCAGAATATTCCTGCTGTTCAGAAGAGTAGATTACACTCTTTAGTATTCCTTTTACTAAACTAAAAGGAATACTAAACGAATATATATAGATACATATATCTATATATATTCGTTTAGTATTCCTTTTATATATTCGTTTAGTATTCGTTTAGTATTCCTATTATTCGTTTAGTATTCGTTTAGTATTTACTAAACTAAAAGGAATACTAAACGAATATATATAGATATATGTATCTATATATATTTGTTTAGTATTCCTTTTAGTTTAGTAAATACTAAACGAATACTAAACGAATAATAGGAATACTAAACGAATATATATAGATACATATATCTATATATATTCGTTTAGTATTCCTTTTAGTTTAGTAGTTTATTTGGCACGTTTCCCTGAAAACGTGCCAAATATGCCAACCACTGTATAAAAGTCAGTGGTTGGCATATTTTACTGAAAATATTGGTCAGATTTTTACATACTTGATAATGCAAATTATTTATTACTAATTAAAAGTGATTAAAAGTTAGAGTATAATGGATTATAAAATTAAAAGATAAGATAATAGAGAGTACAGATGAGACTCCTCTAATTCTAAAAACAGCAATAAATAAAAATTGCATGCAAAATAAAAGCTGTACTTGTGGATCTGATTTTCCTTTCAGGTAGGATGATGATCAGAGTTTCTGATCAGCAGGGAAATGCCACTGCATTTCTCTTTGCAGAAAATGAAATTGAGAACAAAAAAAACAACGTAGAAATATAAGGGCTGAAAAACAAGAAGCTGTAAAGACAGAATGATCAAAGTTTGGAAGGAGAAAGATGCTGCAGCAGGAGAAACATGAGAGCTTCTGAATCACAAAGCGCTCCACGAGTCAGAATCCATCACGCAATACACACTTATAAAGATTTTCACGAAATATCAGCCAGACACAAGTGCATGCTGGGTGCATCAACCAATTAGTTCCCATATCCATGAAATTTTAATATTCCTCTTGAATTCTTACAGCATTAAAAATGTGTTGCTAGTGTTAAGAAAGGAGCTGAGCAGTGCTGCCTGCTGAATGCATACATAATACATGTGTGACCGTATGATAATGTGATCTCAGAGCCTCTTTGCCTGGAGGGAATATTGATCTTCTCTCAGATTTGGTTTCATTGTTGTGGCTGCAGCTGAAAAGACGTGGAGGATAGAAAACGCCGGAGTCTGTTGCTGTGACAACCAGACAGATGTTAGGACGCAACTCAACATGGACGACACTGGACTGTTTTTTTTATTATTACCTTTTAACCCGTTTCGGCCTTTTACAGGTTTGGTCCATGTAGGAGATGAACTCAGGGAAGTCAATGGAGTTTCAGTGATCCACAAAAGACCCGACGAGATCAGTCAGCTGTTGGTAATTAGACACGCATAAAATGATGCATTATTGTGAAAGTTTTCACCAAGGAAGTTGAATTCAGGCAAGAAGTAACAGCTTTCAATTACTTCCCATAAGTACTTGATGCAACATGAAAAAAAATAACAGAGAAAATGAAAATAAAGATGGAATTTCTTAGCAAAAAGTCACTGTAAGGAATTAGAAATACTTTATTAAAAGTATATTGACGGTACATTTTGATCCAAAATAAGAAATTGGAACTAAACTTTGTTTTTCTGCCTCTTATTTTGTGACTTAGTCCCAGTCCCAGGGCTCCATCACTCTAAAGATAATCCCAGCCATCAAAGAGGAGGACAGACTGAGGGAGAGCAAGGTGAGATGAAAACTGCATGTGCTTTTATTTACATAAACCTTCTATAAGGACCATTTAAAAACACCTGGGCTCATTGAAACTGTTCTGCAAACCCCAGGTTTACATGAGAGCCTTGTTTGACTACACCCCTCTGGAAGACAAGGCCACTCCCTGCCAGGAAGCAGGACTTCCCTTCAAACGGGGCGACATCCTGCAGGTTGTGACGCAGGACGACCCCACATGGTGGCAGGCCAAACGCGTGGGGGACAGCAACCTGCGGGCCGGACTCATCCCGTCCAAACAGTTCCAGGAGAGGTGAGAACGTCCAGCGGCTCCAGCGCCGACGGATTCACCCGGACGTCAGCCGTTTGTTCCATTCGCTCGTTTGTAATCCCTGCAAATCCACGTTCATGTGTTCCGCTGACAGAGGTCAGCTGTGATTAGATGGAGCATCAGAGAAGCGGGGAAAAAAATAAGCAGAAATACAGCGATGAACTGATGCTGATGCTGTGAGTGTCATAATCCACCGGTGAGATGATCTGAGCAGGGAGGCGGCTGCCAAACTCTGCAGCCGTGGCTGGATTAACAACAAACAGGAATGTGGAGAAGAAAATATACATATGTGGAGTTTACATTAACCTTAGTGATTAAACAATGAGGATAAAAAGATGAACTCAGTGGGTTCTTGGAGCGCTTTTCTCTATTTGAGGAAATACTCGACTTTTGCTGAAACAAAGTAAGAATGACAGATGATCAGCAGTATCTACGAGGGATTAAAGATAAATTATATTTTGTAAAAAAAATTAGGTCATCTGAAAGTTTCTCTTTACACTTTGGCATCTTTCTGACTATTTTTTCTGTTTAAAAAACATGAGAACAGTTGACAAGTGGAGGAAAAAAATTGTCTGGAATATACTTTGCAGGAATGTCAAAATTAAGATTTTTGTCCCCAATCAGATTAAGATTATTGCTGATACTCAATCTTTGTCTGATGTCATTCAAGTTAATAAAAGTAATGTTATTTTTAGGAGTAAAAAGTCTTAAATTGCTGAACTACAACACAGTACTTTCATTAAGCGAACTGTCATAAACCTCATGATATAGAGACTAAAACACAGACAGTGAGAACAATAAAAAATATATAGTTTGTGTAAATAGTGGAAATGGAAATTTATGGATCAGCCAAACTCCAAATGTAAACTTCTAGAAGATTAAAAAGATAAATGGCTCCATGCATGCAAAACATAAAAAAAAACATTTCTTTGTCCTCCTAGTTCTACTTAACGGTTAAACCTTACATACAGCTGTTCCGCGTTACTGAATCTGGTAATCCTTTGTGTCATAATCTGTCAATGTTTTCTCTGTCTTGTATTCTTGACAATCCCCTCTTACTTTCTGCTTACTCTCGTCTCTGCCCTGATGATTCTCCGCCTGCCTTTATCCTCTCTGGCTCTATGCTGCACATCCCTCCAGGCGGTTGGCCTACAGGATGAAAATGGGCACGTTACCAAATCCAAAATCCCCTAAAAAGGCTGCTTGTAAGTTTCTGCTTCTCAGGATTTCACCTCTACATTTTTACATAATTCTAGTTTACAACCAGCTGCCCCCACCTTTACCTCTTCTTTTGTCACCAATGTAATAAAATGTCTCTGACCTATTTATTGGCATTCTTCTACCTTTGTTCCTGGATCCACTAGCATTCACTGCTCATCCCTTGGTGTAGGCTTGTTCTTAAAGGGATGCGGGAGAGGAGGAGGGGAGGGATCGCAGATATGAATTAATCTCTTTAATGTTCACTCCATCTGGCCAAGTCCAAGTCATTCCAGACAGCAAAACAGCAGCTGTTCCCTGCATCACTAATATACCACACTTCTCACCTGATGCGGAACATGACATGCAAACATGGAGAGGCTGTTTTGTGGTGCATTAACTGGACGCCATCCGATTACGCCTGAGAGACGGGAGCTGAGCAGGATGCAGCTCACTGTTCTACTTTAAGCAGCAGCAGCAAACCTGCAGGGTCTCTCCGGTCCTCCTGCTCAGTTCATTCAACCAAACCCTGACATAAGCTTTTAAAATTAGTGTCTCCCTTCTTGTCTCTGATGTCATCCTAGCGCCGTATGTGGATTCTGTTATCAGCTGTCATGTATATAAAATCTGGTTCTTTTTCTGTCTTTAATCCTGTTTATTCTTCTTTGCTGCATCCTGCATCAGCTGAAGGATGCGACAAAGGTGGGTGAATGTGCAGCCACACTCTCATCCATCCACAACAGATTATGAGGCCTTAAAGGTTGTGTGTCTGAGTGTGTGTGTGTGTGTGTGTGTGTGTGTGTGTGTGTGTGTGTGTGTGTGTGTGTGTGTGTGTGTGTGTGTGTGTAAGACGTTGGGATTTCTGCAGCTTGAAGCTTATTTCCTTCCCTCCTGCTGCTGGAGCATCATGGCAGATTCTTGTTTACTGCAGCAGGTGATGCACAGGTAGAGAAGCATCACTGGAGACATGAGCCAAGCTAAAGGCTGATGGGCAAAAATAGATTCTGTTCTCTTTTGAGTAATACTTCTCTTATTTTCCATTCAGCTTTTTTATGTGAAATAAATTCCAGTAAATAACGTTGAGTTCTGTTTAGATTTTATGAGGAAAACACACCGAGCTTAAACTAGGGATGTATTTTCAGTTTAATATTTACCGATGCAGAAAAACGGTGCTGAATCGACTAAAAACGTTTCTTTTTTTTACAATTTTTTAAACACAGACATAAATGTCGTGAGTTAACATTTGTGTGACAGTTCAGCACCAGTACAACGCATATAAATCAACCGCTGGGTCAAAGATGTTAAAACAACACAGCTTTAATTAGGAGTAAAACGGCCAATGTAATAATAATAATAATGTAATAATATGAAACTGAAACTGGTTGACTACTTTGGTCAAACAGGTAAAAAAACTGCAACAAAGTGGTTCAGAAAGTGAAATAAGAAATTCTAAATGAATAAAAAGTGACGTCATTCAAAGCACAACGACTGACTGAATAGATCCACCATTATGTATCAGGCACATTGTCAAGATACCTGATCTAGATTTCCTTTCATTATCAAGACCAATTCAGATATTGATATCGGATCAGTGCAGCTGTAGATCATTCCTCCAGCAGCGCCGCTTCTCCACCTGCTGCCTCCTCTCTCCTCTCCTCTCCTCTCCTCTCCTCTCCTCTCCTCTCATTTTTCCAGGTCTCTTACCCAATGCTTACCCTGCCTTCTCTACCTTGCTTGCCTCCCAACAGAGGACTGTGACTGTGAGGGCTATTTCAATGGACAGTACATAGGTGAGAATGCGCACATCTTTCTCCGACTTGCTCTTCCTCTCTGCTTTGTTTGCCTGCTGCAGCCTGGCTGTGCGCTGCTCTCCTCTGGGCTTTGGGTTCGGGTCAAAATGACATTTTCTTTAGGCTTATTAAGAGTTTATAATGTGATAAAATGTAAAAAAATTTCAAAGTGATCCTAAGTTTTAAGTCTGAGGTTACATTGCCTGGGTTGGATACAGCCAGGGAATCACAGACCCTTTTTGCCAAATAAAGAAATGGTTAATTTACTAATATTCAAATTTTCTGGAAACCAGGCTAATTTTATTTTTTTCCACAAAATAATACACTATTACATTTCATGTATTCAAACAGAAAGCCAGGCCATGGGTACGTATGATTGAGATGCAGTCTTTCTTAAGGTGATTTTGTGGAGCTAATGCATTAGCCTCCTCTGTAGCTCCCCCTCCTCCCACCATCTCCCTCCTTCTTAAACTTGAACGTCATTTGCTGTCCCGCCCTGCCCTGCTGCCCGAATGACGCTGAGCTCACGGCGTGACCTAAACACAGCTGAAAGCCTGACGCCACACATTTGCTGTGACATGAAACGCCTTAACGACCCGTATTCGTGCTTCCTGTCCACCTGCTTGAAGCCGTAAACCCTCCCTCCTCTCCCTCCTCTCCCTCCTCTCCCCGCTGTCTTTGCCTCACAGTGTTTGGATCCTCCTGATCCCCCCCCACCCCCTCCCCCTCTGCCCTGCTTCTAGCTAACTGCCCCTGTTGTTGTGGTCAGTGCTCTGCTCCACCCTCTCCTCCCCTTCATCCTCCCCCACCCTCACGACGGCCCTCCTGCGTTGGACGCATTGCACACTCAACCAGGCACGTTTGTTGCTCGTTCACCTTGCTGTGGAGGTGTGAGGCTGGGTTGTGTGATGCTCTAACCCACCGGTTATAGTCTCTTCTAAGTGTAAAGCAGTGGCGCCCTCCTGTGGCCAGGTGTTTTCCTGGGAATTTTATTCAGGTACAGTGGCCGGCTCAACCATCTGACGGGGGGATGGGGATCCAGACCGTTCTGGCCGTGGGAGACCCTGCAGTTAGTCGCTGTGTTTCAGTGCTGGGTCTCCCTGGGCCAGGCTGTCCTCGGTGTCCTGCCTCAACACTGTAACCTCTTGCAAAGCAGCATGTCCTCAATAAAAATTGACCGATATTAATGTTGTCTTAGTTAAAAGAAACCAAAATCTGCAGGTTTTGGTTAGTTGCATGTAATAAAATTCTCTGAAGCATGAAATCTCCAAATTTACACCATCAATAACTTCTTCTGATCGGGCATATATGCACCTCGACAAATGTTTTGATAATGCATGATGCTGAGATTGTTGGTGATGCTCAGGCTGTGTGTGAGGAGTGGTGTGTGTGTGTGTGTGTGTACGCGCTCTAGCTGAGCAGAGCTGCTCCTTGTTGCTGCAGCTGGTTTACGGAGAAGCTTCCGGCTGAGTCGTAAGGATCGGCAGGGATCGTCCGGAGAGGACTCTGAGATCGGAGAGACGGACTTCCTGACCTATGAGGAGGTGACCCGCTACCAGCACAGGTCTGGTGAGAGGCCGCGGCTGGTGGTTCTGATCGGTAAGGCAGAGCCTCTAAACGCAGACGCACTCTTTATTTATGACATGCAAATATTACCATAGCATGTTCTCCTCACCGTCTCTCTCCAAGGTTCGCTTGGGGCTCGAATCAATGAGCTGAAGCAGCGAGTGATAGCTGAAAACCCACATCGCTACGCTGTAGCTGTTCCACGTAAGTCTGCCAGCATTTTTACTCTGCGGTCCGACAGAATCGAGCAACGACAAGCGAAATGTTCCCTGTTCTTTTATTCAA
The DNA here is from genome assembly GCA_903067075.1 of Micropoecilia bifurca. Taxonomy (NCBI): domain Eukaryota; kingdom Metazoa; phylum Chordata; class Actinopteri; order Cyprinodontiformes; family Poeciliidae; genus Micropoecilia; species Micropoecilia bifurca. The sequence continues at coordinate 9,622 of CAEGAF010022392.1, forward strand.
TGTTAACACAGATACTACCAGGCCTAAGAAACCTCATGAGAAGGACGGAGTGGAGTATCACTTTGTCACCAAACAGCAGTTTGATGCAGACGCTTTAAACAACAAGTAGGTTTTTCCTGCATCAGAGATTTTTATTTAAACATTTATGATTCTATTTTTTTTTAGTTGGTCCCTATTACATTTTTTAAGCAGTTAATGTCAAACATACAGTTGAGAACTATGAAGTCTAGGTTAGGGCTGAAACTAACAACTCCAGTCTCAGAACTGCTGCAGCTGTCAGGTTGATGTTTTATGAAACTTCAGGCTGTTTTGATGTTTACATTTGAGGTTCTTAAGAATAAAAACTGTTTCATAGTTAAACCACCTCAATGTTTTGAAGTACTGTATGTTCAAAACATTTACAGCAGCTCATCTGAAACCATGATTTAGTGTTTCTGTTCAAAGTCAGGCAGAATAGTATGTAATAGTATGTTTTCATTTAGACATTTTTTGTTTTTGCCTTTAACATCAGTTGCTGAGTACATGTTAGAGATTGGGATGTAAACCTGCAATGTAAACAAGTGAAGAAATATTAGATTTCTCTTAGAACCAGGTCAAGACTTGAGAAAATGCGTGGTGATTAGTTTATTATTATGAAAGTTTATTTGATAGGGACAGACACACATTTACATAGACAAACTGAATAAACAGCAGTCCCATGTTAGCATCATGGTGCAATAGCAACAGCTAATTCGCAGCACTTGTCCCTAGATGGGCTTTTCTAAAAATTGAAGTGAGATCATTTGAAATAACACAACATAGAATATAAAAAAAGAGAAGTGTAAAGAGAGAGAAAAAAAAAAGTTAGCTTTGTGCACAGAGGGCATAATCTGTTAATGTTTGATGCATTCACAAACTCAGACATAAAATGTTCTTGATTTAAATTCCTAAAACTTTTACATCTTTTTAGCAGAACATAAAGTAATTTCTTAGTTTCGTTATTTAAGAAAATTACTTGTGGTACATTTTGCACAGGAGGATCATTTGCAGAGCCTCATTTCCTCCATTGGCTTCTTTAATATCCACCCAATGCAAACATGGCAACAGTGTAAAGGTTCATAGATAGTTTACCACAATCTCATGTTTAGAAAAAATGTGCTTTAGCTTTTCTCAAACTAGCTGTTCACTTCAACTTCTTTGTTCAACTGATCTGAATTTATAAAAATGGAAGAAACCAGAACTCTGGGTAAAATCTCTCTTCTTTCCCTCCCTTAGATTCATAGAGCATGGAGAGTACAAGGAAAACCAGTACGGCACCAGTATAGAGGCCATCCGCTCTGTTCAAGCCAAGAATAAGATGTGTATAGTTGATGTGCAGCCTGAGGTGAGAAGGATGTTTGTTTTAGATTTTTGAATGTTCAGAACAGATACCAAAATATTCTATCATAACATGTCAGAATGAGTTACGTTGTTACATGTGTTCAGCAAACAGTTTGACATTTCCCTCTCGACTTTGCCGATCCGCCTCTTCTTCCTGACCTCTGTGTGTAAATTTGTCTTCACTGCAGGCGCTGAAGAGGCTACGAACTGGAGAGTTCAAGCCATATGTTATATTTGTCAAACCTCGTATTCCCGAGAGCCGGCGTCGCCGCAGTGCAGCCACCTCACCAGGAGGGGGCGAACATGGGCGCCTTACGGTGAGCACTGCTCCAGGCCCTGTTTCAATAAGCTGGGCAGGATTCTTCACTTATTTTATAACTTTGACAAGTGAATAAAAATAACAGAGTCAGATTTGTATAAAAGAAAACAAATTTAATGTTTGTCACAAATGTTCAGTGGTATTTTTATCTGCAAAAGAATGTTAAGTTATACATTATATGCTTATTTAAAATTGTTCTACAAATCTAAACTACATAAAAGGTCCTGAACTACAATTGACACATTTTATTAGTGTATATATATATATAGTGGTATTTTGTAGAGGGCTAAAGTTAGTGGAGCCATCTTGCCTTTATTTTTCTGAACTAGTGCAGAAGAAAATACAAAATGGATTCCACAGGGTTCTAAAGGTAGCTCCTCAAGTGACAATGTTTTGTATTTTTTGTTTCCTTTTGGTCAGGACTACCTTGTTTAGGCTAAGTTAGGAACTCGGATTTTCAAGTGTAATTTCAGTCCTGTGTACCACAGCTATGGTTTCCTCCTCAGGATGAAGACCTGCAGGAAATGCGCCAGTCTGCCGTTCAGATCGACCAGCAGTACGGACACCTGGTGGACCGCGTCCTCATCAAGGAGGACTCGGCCAGTGCTTGTGCTGAACTGCGTGGCATTTTGGAAAGACTGGAGCGCGATTCCTTCTGGGTGCCTCTGAGCTGGATGCAGACCTAAACACAACACCCTGGAAAGTCCTCTGAAGCAGCCAACCCTTGCACTGGTCTTCTCATGAGCCAATACCTCTACACCCCCAGGCTGGTGGCCCAGAGAGTTTACTGACCGAGCGCCATCTAATTTACAGCAGCACCACAAGCAGACCAAGTCGAAGAAATACCTCAGTTTTGCAGCAAGGCTGACCATTTGATCGCCTAACATCCCAAAGTAATAACTAGTTTTGCATGTTACGTTTATGCACATTTGGTTTCATAATTACCAACTCTTTCTTAAAATTGTATGTATATTCAGAAGAATTTCTACTTACTGGATTCCTGTCCAAACAGATGAAGATATCTCAGTTTTCCTGAAAGACAAATATCTCAAATTAGATCACTTCCTTTGAAGTCTTCTGCTAAAGTTTACAACCTGTAGAATGCTTTTAATTTGCACAAGTTCAATTTTGAACCTTATTTCAAACATTTTATTCCTCACACCGTTGAACTTTACAGCAACATATCAGCTTTTGGTAGCATGATTTATTTTTTTTAGTTCTACAGCTTTACTAAACAGCAGCTGCTGAATGCTTCCAGTTTATTCCTGCTGCTCATGCAACATGTACAGAACAAGAGCCTGTCGCACAATCCACTGCAGAAGAGAAAGACATCTGACAAGTCATGAAGCGGCTTAATCACTGAGCTACTAATTAAAAAAATATCCAGATGGAACGCAGGGATATTTTTTGCTGAGCTGGTTTTAGAAAATGCATGTCGACAGTTTACTTACTCTCAGATGTAAAAACTGTAAATGTTACTCCTGGTGTGCCAACGAACGATGTCGTAGCACTTCAATGCAACCTGTTTACCTTAGTCATTTTGACTGTAAAAACATTGTGCACACGTTTTCTGTGGATGGATGTTGCTGTGTGTGTGTCAACATGCGTCAACGTCGTCCCTGTTTTGCAAATCGGAATGGATTTTGTACAGTTTCTTGAATATATCTGTATTTTTGGCTGAAGAACAGATGTTTGAACTGAAGAACTTTTTATGCAGAACGTCGGTGGACTTTGTTGTTTTTTCATAGTTTAAACACAATAGGACAAGAGGGGAGGAGTGTTTGTAGCAACTATGAGCTTTTCTTTGGCATGCCAGTACTATATTAAAACTTGAAAGATGTGAACCTACTGACAACGCAGATCAGGAATAAACACATTTTGTGTTGAATGTGAGCATCAAATACTTTCCAGATCATATTTGTTAACTTGTTTTTGTCACATGCGACAGAGTTTGAGCTGCGTGAACTAAACCGAGAATGTTGACTTTGTAACCTGTCATGTACAAAGTGCCATAATAAAGGAAGCTGACTCAAACTTTAATTATTTAGCATCATATTGTTTAACGTGTGCTTTTACCTTGGCTCCATTATAGACTCCAGTGCAGTCAAAAGCATCAGAAACTCCGCCAGAAGGTTTTAAGAGAAGGTTCCTCCGTCGGTTAACTCCTCTGTCCGGGTTCTGCTTGTATCTGGCCCTGAAGACGGATTAATGTCAGAGTGACAAACTGGAAACAAACAGAAACCTGGCAAACACTTTGAAACGCTCAATACAAAACAAAATTTGGCCAACGTCAACCTGTCTTTTAAAAAGCAACCTTTATCATCATAAACTGTAAATTTGCTTTCATAGGTCAAAGGTCAGCTTTTTGGTGTTTCCGCACTTTTAATATTCACGGCTATTAACTTCCAGCTGCAGCGGAGAGATTTAGTGACATCTAGCTGTGAAAAGCCAAACTGTTTAATGTCACAGGAAGAATAATTTACATTGTTCTTTGATTTAATCATTTGTGCAAACAATAATATAAGCATCAATGTTTGCTGGACATAGTTATGGCATTTATGACTGAATGACTAGACTCTTATTTGCTAACACAAACCAGAGAGCAACAGGCCAAACTTGTGACAGAAAGCCAATAAAACATTCCAGTGTCAGATTAAAAGTGCACACCTTACGCCAAATTTTATTAATAATTCAGCATTTTTGTGTGCTTTTCACACAAACCTGAGGCAGGATGTTACTGAAGACTAAAGTAGTTGGAAAAGTATTATTTTTATTTTACTCCATTGAACATTATGAAAATATTTTAATTAAAAAGATAAGAAGCCAATTATTGTGCCTGTGATGTCGGTTTTAAGCAATGGAAGATCCACCATTAAAAGCAGCTGTTTACTTCTGCAGGCAGCCTGAGACTCCAGAGACTCTGCAGTTGGCAGATTCAATTAAAGTGTGTAACTACTTTTCTAATTACCAAAGCTGCTCTGCTGAGAAAATGGAGCCACGTTACATTTGAAGGTGTGCAGAGGGTGGAAACTGATCCCCATTCATCACGGATGAACAAAATATGGTGCAATTTACAAGCTTGTTATGTTTTTGGAGGCTGCAGGAAGCACATAAAACATCTGTCCTCATCTGTAAAACGACTAAATGTTTCATTAGATCAGAAAGGAAAAGATGAAACTGAACGCAACATCTTGCATAAATCAGACTTATTTTTATAGAGAAATGTTTTCTATTATAACTCTGTAAGGTAGCAACTTAAGAGCCCAGAAGACAAGAGAGCTGAATATTTACCAAAAAGTTAACTTTTACAGTCAAAAAGATTAAATCTGTTGGTATTTACAGACAACATTACAGTTTATACAACAGGTTATAAATGATGACTCAATCAAGAGAAAAAACTTATAGATGTCAGAATCAGGGCAATATTTTTGAACACAACCCGTGTGTCATTTTCTGTTGTGATTTACACGTCAGATAATTTCTTGACGTGTTCAATAAAAAAAATTTTATCTGCAGGAGCTAAACTGGAGATCATATTATTGATGTTCCAACATTCAGGCAACGTTGTTTTAGTAAATACTCTGAGCAGAATAAGTAGATAATAGAAAGCAAAGGGTTGATCTATTTATTTCCATGTAGACTATGTGCAGAGACTGAGTGTAATTTGTATTGTTATGAGGCAACAAATCAGATATAAACAGATATAAATAACAAGGCTTTTTACTCACATTTTTGGCGTTATGTCGTGTTGCATGAGGCACCAATGAATCACAGCTGTAAACATAAACATGTTCCCTGTAAAAGAAAAGGAAACATTAATCTAACCACGAAGAGACCAGAAAACAAAATTGATTACTAAAATGAACATCTCCAGTTTCCCATTCTAGTCTTTTTGCTTCATATTGTTTCTCAAACATTTTAAGTACAGCTGGTGCTATAAGCCAGACTCTGAACTCATTTGACCCTCAGTGGAGGCTCATACTGATGATTTATTAGAATATAACAGAGGCTGAATTAATTATGAATGTACTTTTTAGACAGCAGAGTGTCTAAATGAGTCATTCTAGTTTGTATCTCAGCTTAAGAGAGAGAAATAGCTGGAAAGGAGTCAAATTGCTTCTGGATGTGAAACCCATTTATCTTTCTTTGGACCCTTTAAAGTCTCCTCACATTTCAAGACAACGTTCCACATCTTTCAAAAATGTAAAACTGAGGAATAGATTATTTCTAGTATTTGTTAAAATCGAAAGAAAGCAGGAAAAAGGAATAATATTTTGCTGCACTGATGTACCAAATGACTGACATTGTGTCTATATTTAGTGGGAAATAAAACTTCAGCAATGAAAAATGTTTTCGTTTATTCCTGTAAACTGTAACCTTGCATTTTAAAACTAAGGCTAAAACAAGACATGGTTGAGCCGAATGAGTTAAGTTCGGTTCAGCTATAAATTGTGTTTTTTAGTGTGTCCACTTTTTAGACTTTTAATCAGAAACATTTTTCACTGTCGGTTAGATAAGGCTGGTTTACTAAAAAAATAGAAAAAGTGCATCGTAAAATTCTTCTTTTTAGATTTAAGGAGGATGAGATCAAAACATCTAACCTTGTTTCATCTTCATGTCTCCTTGATTTATTGGATAAACAGTTGGACCAGTCCATTACCGCTGCCTCCCTCAGCTTTGCTCCTGTTGATGTGAAGCTAATGATGACAGGTGTTACCAATGAGGTGATAACTCAGCTGCAGACGGAGCTGTGATGAAGTTTTTATCTCACTGGAGTAAAAAAAAAAACACGGCGGTTCTTAACAGAACCTGTGGTTATAAGTTAGTATTGTTTGAAATATTTTTAAAAATCTAAAATGGTAATTTTTCTAAAATATGTTTACATTTTTTACATATTTCCTAACATGAGCAATATGTTTCATGCATAGCAGTCACTGCTGAGGACAACTATCTAAAAGCCATTTTCTTATGTTTTTTGTGTATTTTTATGTCATACACCCACACAGACCACTGAAATGGACACTAGTGCGTCATAAAATATACTGCCAACTACTGACTATCAGTACTGGCATCAGTACTACTGGCAAGTGCAAGAAAATATTTGTTCAATCCAATATGGCCGACAGACGAAAAATAATGCCGACCAACTCAGGAATATCCTCCTTCTACTCTTGCAGGTAAACAAAAACAATAATACTGATATATTCTCCAAATAACCTAGAAAATATCCTAGAATTATTTTTTTGTTTCAAATTTTTCTCCACCTTTTTTATGACTTCAGAAAACCAAAAATGCTTTTTTAAAAAAAAAAAAAAAAATCATAATTCATGCATAAAAGAGTTAAAAGAAATAATTTGTGAAACAATGAGCTCTTCTGCCTTCTCCCAGTACTAACTTCAGAATTACACTAGTCATTCAGAAACAACCAATCAGAGCCAGGAGGAGGGCTTTAGCGCTGTCAATCACTCTCCTGCTCACCCCATATGCCTTGATCTCTGCTATGCAACAGCTGGTTCACCAAAGTGTAGCTTGCAACAAATGCTAATGATAGTTAGCATAGCCAATGATGATGGCGCAAAAACGTTTTTCCTAGAACAGCACATTAACACATTGCGCAGCATTGATTGACAGCACTAAGCCCCTCCTCTTGGCTCTGATTGGTTGTTTTTGATTGTTATCAGCCCTTTTCTTCACACAGCAAAAGTAGGAGCTGGAGGAGTTTTATCTTTTCACAGATTATTTGTCGTCTCATACCAAACTGTCTCGACATGGTGACAGTTTTGACAAATACGGAAAAAAAAAACCCATTTCTGTAAAAGTTACATACTGCAGTTTCACAGTTTTAACCAAAGGACACTGATAACTTTGATTTAATCATTTGGCTCAGATTTCTCTTCTTTATTATCCTTTAAGAACATTTTTTAAAACGTTTCTGCCTAAAGAGATTTTACTGCCAGCGGATGGATCTGCCATTATTGTAGTACTGAAATAATGAATGTCAGCACAAAGGACGTAAGAGACCCACTCATTTTTATCTTCCAGGAAATATGTCTTTTCATGGTGCAGCTATACAACCTTTTCCATCTGTTTAAGTGAAGAAGCAGGTGCTTAACATTTATTAGTACCTTTAGGAAAATTAGATTTTAATGTAGAGTATTATATCAAACATGGCAAAGTCATCTCCATGGCTTGTAATCTGCCTTTTGTAGTAAATGATTCAAAAGTTAAAGCTGGAAGTTGGAGTGAAGCTGTCATTTTGTGTACAGAGGCACTAATTTTTCATGTTATAACTTAATTTTCTCCATTAAAAAAGAAACAAAACACAAATTGTAGATACTTACAGGCAGATTATTATGTTATTTTCTACTTAAATATTCAGTTTTAAGGAGTGGTGGTATGCATGTTGGGGTAGAATTTAGTAAATTAAATGCATTACAAGCATTCAGTCTGAATATCTGTATTATAGAGTCATTTATTCAAACTTTAAATTATCTTCAAAATGTAATCATAAAACCCACAATGTTATGCCAGCATCATAATAAGCTCCTGTGTCACCACTAGATGGCAGAAGCAGAGCACACACTACAGATTTATGGTTCTAAAGACATTTATTCTCTGAAATTGTTTTGTAATGACGATCCTAACATCCCCACCATAATCGCTGTTGGGCACAGATAGGCGTGTCACTTGTTGACTCGCACTGTGAGATATGGGAGGAAATAAAAAGCCTTTAAATTCATATTTCTCAGGGGTGATGCTGATAAAAGCCACGTGTTATTGAATTGCATCTGGTCATAATAACACACAGCAACAAGCCACTTCTCTGCTATCGGGTGATCTAATCTGATCTGCGCCGCCTCTTAGGTGTAATGCAGCATGCAGGCCACCCACTTATCTCCCAGCAACACTTTCTTCATAATGAAACAGGAACAAAGCTCATTTCTAAGTGATGGATGAAAGAGAATGCAAATTAACAAAATCGTGAAGGATTTTCTAAAGGTCTTACTTGAGGCTCTTATTCAGTTTGCTTTTATCGAAGTAAAAATATACAAGTCTTTCTGTATATAGACGAGTTATATATATAGGATATTTAAAAAATCCAGTTTGGTGGAAATCAAAAATGTATGCATTATATTTTTATTAAACTACAGTTAAGTTAAATATTAACTATATTTTTAGTGGATTTCGCACCGCAAAAAATGTCAGCATGTTGCAGTTACTTTGTTTATTATTAAGATTTTTCCATCTTTTGGGTTGAAACGTTGCTGGGTTTTTTTTGGATGTTTGTGTTTTTCCTTTTTGTTACCACCTGCCATGATCAACAGTAGAGTTATTTACAAGCACCTCAAAAACTCAAGAAATACCTAAATTCTCTACAAAGCTGAAATGGGGATTGTGGATGTAGAGCAGCAGAAGAATAGAGGGAGAGAAAGAGGAAGTTCAATTCATCTCTTTATATTATTCATTATGGGGAATGTGAGATCTTTAGCAAATAGGATGGATGAATATCCAGGGCTGACAAGCACTCAGTCAACAGCATCGGGAATACAGGCTGTTGAGCTTCATAGAACTGAAGGATTATATCTGAAACCAAAGTCTGTGAATAACAATAGTGACAATATGTGGGGATTTTAACTGCATGTCTCTTGTACGCCTTTAACATTTAAAATGAATGTCAACTGTTTCACCAAAGCCTATAAATCTTTGCATTTGTCTTATGCAGATATTAATGATGCATACCAGTCATTTGCAAAGCCTATTCATAGAAAGGCAGATCAAAACCTCGCCTCCCTCTGCCTTCCTGAAGTTGAATCTTCTTTTTTCAGATTCAACTTATGATTTAAAGGGGGGTGTTACGTAAAATTTACTTTTATTTGGACTTTACATCATGTTATAATGTTATTCTCTCATCAAAAACATACATATTTTGGAGTGTTGCTTTGATTCTTGTCATGAATGTTTGTTCCCTCTCAGCTCCCTCTAGACTAGCAGCAGCAATTAGCAAACCTGCTGATCTGCTGAGCTTCTCAGACAAACTACTTCTCTGTTAGTTGTCATTGTTGTAATAAGATGCTGAAGGCGGATCGTTGGAAGAGTAGAAGCTTCTTTAAGAGACAGAAGCCCCACTTCAATTACGAAGTCAAATTTCTTTTATATCATATTTTGTATACGCAGCATATTTGTATCAACTGATGGTGACGCAATGACTTGATTGTCCTACAAAATGGCAATATGTGGCTGGGAATGTATGTATAAAACAATATACATATATTCCCAGCCACATTTTGCCATTTAAAAGAATGGCGAGAGACAGAAGCCACTTGGAAAGGATATTAACTGATGGTGTTACTGACTTTAACGTTAATGTGGATGAAACCTTCCCCACCGTGACACTGAGGTAAATCCCAATAAACTCTGGGTCAGCGGTGACTTGAACGAATAAAACGCTAGGTTTCAAGGGTGAAGACAGGAAATTACTGAAGAGTGAACAAAAACATCCCAAAGTCAAGATAAGGAACAAAACTGATGTGCCGAGTTGGGGAACAAGAGTAATAAACTATGGTCAGTGATAGAGAAGTTCACAGGTTTCAAGCAGAGATCTTGTATGTGGCAAATGAACTGAACATGTTCTGTTCCCTTCTGAAGCTGCTGCCCCCGCGACCCGACCCAGGATGGATGGATGTTCTTTTATAGGTTCAGTTCAAAAACAAATCCAGAATCTTCCTCTCCCACCCAGAGACACACAAACCCCTCGACCTTCCCTTGACCTTCAGCCTTCCTGTTACACCTCAACAGTTTCAGTTTCCATTTCAGTCATGGATCCTGCTGCTGCTGCTCCGCTGTCGTCTCCATCAGCCGGATGTCGCTGCCCCTCGCCTTCAATTAGGAGTCAGGTGAAACTGACCCACATGGCGTCAGCTTTGTTCAAACCGGCTAAGTGCTATTCAGCAGCACCTCTTCACACTGAGGTGGGTTTTCACCAGGACCCAAACCGCAGCCCACCGGTGGAAAAACAAAACACCTGGAGGTTCAGGAACATCCACGAACCAACATTTTAAGTCTCCACTGATAACGAAACTGTTTGGGGAAAAAAAAAAATCAGATTCCTGTGCAACACAGAGGAGGTGATCAGGAAACAACTCCAGATCCAAAATCAACCAGTCCAGTCCAAACTGGACTGGTTGGTTGAAAAAAAAGAGCTACATATTAAAATAACTAAAATTAAAATGGAGCCTTTCAAATTGTGGAACAGGAGTGTTGCACAAAGTGGATGAAAAAAATGAAGAAGGAAGTTAATACTATTAATCTTTGGCTTTGCATTGTAGCTAAAAACACTCATAATAAAAATAAACTTTGCAACCAGTAACTGAATACAACAGCTATATCTTTAAAACCTTTGCAGATATTTCACCTATTGTTACGTTTTAGTCCTTCCAGGCGACATGAACAAAAATATTTCAGGAAAAATGAGGTCAGAATGAGTCTTCATATATAAACTGGATCAATACTGCAGCTCTTTGAAAACGTGTTGCATGCAATTGTATAAACTACTGTAAACTATATTGATGTATTAATTCTTGTCATTTATAACCACATTTATCCAGGAGTTTATTGGTTATTTTCTGTGTTATACAAGCTTATAAAAATGAGAAGCAACTTTAGTTTCTTTTTTTTATTGCATCAGTCTCAGTACAAAACGTTAGCATAAAAGTCCACAGCGTCTTGCTTTGTAACACGTTTTAATTGGTTTTCTAAAGTCAACATCAATTTAATGAAAGGAAATCTCTGCCACTTTCTGTGGTCCTATAGGATTAAAATACAGCATATCATTTAGTTAATTGCTTGAGTCAGTAGTGAGAAGGTAAATATTTAAACTTTCAAGCATTATTCATTGTGGTCAGGCAAAGCACCCGCTACGTGCAAACCCACTTAGGGATCCATTTAAATAGATATTAAAAATAACTTAAATATTAAAAGCAGAGCTTTAAAACTGATTTACACACTTTTATTACTTTTTTGATTTTGTCTCAAATAAGACAAATACAAAAAACAGTTTTCACATGATTTCACTTAGTGCAATAAAAGAATAGACTGATCAAATGTGGAAAAGTTTAAACGTGAACAGATTGTAACCAACAACAGATTGTGGAATACAGAGTTAAATTTGACTTGCAACACTAAGGCCTGGTTACTACCAAAGAAAAAAAATTCACTAACATCTCTGAGCCTGGAAATGGTTACAAAGCAATTTCTCAGAGTTTGAGATGGGATTATGATCCATTATTCACAAATGGAAATAACAGAAGACCCACCAAAATGACTCATACAGGAAGTCAGAAAACAAGCCCAGAAAACTTTTCAACCCAACTCCTCATTTGCCAGGCCAAACTCAAATTTCCAAGATTTTTAGAAGACTTAGAGTCAGGAGGGTTTCTGAAGAGCAGGAATATGTCAAACACAATCATGACAAAGGAGGAAGAAGAGGTGGAGGAATATAAATTGGACAACAGACTGGATTTGAGAGAACCACGCTGTCTACAAGAAGGGACAGAGCAGACTATTTCTTGAGAAATAGTCCTGGTTTTCCAGTGTCTGCCCTAAGAGTTTGCACAAGACTTTTCTAAGCACCTTCACAGCCAAAGACCTAAGAAGGCTCAACAAGCTAGAGACCAAAAATAACACAAAGGCTGGCCTTCATATTCACCAAAAAACACCTTTCTGAGATATTTGTATGAATATTTTGTGGACAGGAAGATGTGTGTCCCATTGTGTGCACTATGTAGCCACCGATTCAAAAACTTCAGTTTTAGATCAATCACCAAACGACTTTAAATAAAAGTTAATAACCAGAAAAAGATCTTGTGAAGTGAGTATTAAAGACACATGAATACAGATCAAACATTTCTCTTGAGAATTCAGAGTTTGTAGAACATCATTACCATCTAAGTTCAGTGAGAATCTTGCAGCTTGTGTCTCGCTGTGCAAGTGACTTTGTCCAATCCGCATGCGAATCTGTAGTTAGAGTTTCAAAGTCTTCATGAAAGTGTTTTTAGGGCAATTGATACGGAGCTTTTTAACTCATCAGGACGTGATGATTTATGTTGCATGTGGGATGTTCCAGTTTCACTTTACTAATTACCAAAGTGCACACAGAATCCCAATGCAATACAAGAGGAAATGTCCTGAGAATCCGGGAGAAATGACAGTAGACTTGCTAAGAGACTAAGTCTGCAGTTTAATTACTCAAAGAAGAGATTATTAGCCTTGCTGAATATTAGTATTAGTATGCTGAATACCACTGATTTCCCCAGAGCAAGCTAGGTATACATAAAAAGAGCACCCTGTTGAGTCTGACACCAGGCATCAAATTAGTAATCAACTCTCTTCAGGAATAAACAGTCAACAGGTAATTATAATTCAGCTCCAGGTAACAACGCGTCCAAAACGGAGGACACACTTTTAAACTTCTTAGGTGATAAAGCAGATCAAACTCCAAAAGATTGAGTCAACAGCTCTGTCAATGTTTTGCCTGCTTCCGCTTTAAAATGCAATTATGTGTTCAGTAACTCTGGTAAAATTAGATTTACATACATTAATTATGGATGCCAAGGTTAAACGTATCAAAATCAAAGGCTCTGTGAGCAAAAAGCTTCAGCAGATCAGCTTGGAAATTCACTGCAAGGCAAAACTCAAATGAATAACTCACACCTCCCCTCGCTGCTGAAAATGACAAAATGAGGCCAAAATTTTCTCCCAGATGCAATTTCTTCATTCGTCTCTCAAGTGGAAGTCACAGAGTTAAAGCACTTTGCACAATTTCTCTTTTTTAAAACTCCCATTATCCTCAAAATTATCTTTGTACTACGCAAACTCTAATTCTCCCTTTAACATGAATAAAGAGCATGAAGATGTGATGTCTGAGTGGTGAAGTATTAAAATTGTTATGGATTATAGACACAAAGGATAAAAGCGATCTTATATTAACGGAATAAAGTGGTTATTAAGCATGCAGAAGGTTAGTGGTTTGATCTCCAATCCACATTAAATAAATGCCTTTTTATTTCCATATGGCGATAAATGGATACATTTTCAAATTTCACCTGAATTGCAGTTTATTTTGGTTGTAATCTGAAAACAGATCAGGACTCCTGATCCAACCAAGACGATCAGGTGACGTCCTGCTGGGGGATGTTGTTTGTTTGGGGTAGAAGAGAACATTTCCAAACTAGGACAACGAATAGATTTTAGATTATTTCACCTGCTGCCTAAAGACTTGAAGCTCGACTTGGACTCCTAGTCTGACCCTCAAGTCTTAGCAAGATTTCTTATCTCTCATAGTAAAGAGAAGCTACACTGCAGCAGCTGCACGTTTCACTGTGAAAGGATGCACTTGACTGCTGACGTTTGTGGATTATGGGCTGTTAATTGCTCATAAAAATCTGTTTATTCAAGCTGCAGCTTCATAATAATGACTCCATGAAAGCCTCTCCAACTGAACACTGTGCTAAATGGAGTTAGATCAGTTCAGAACAAATTAAGGATAATTTATCTCCGATATTATCTTGCTGTTAAACTAACCGTGACATAAAAAGGATATTCCCATTTGGATGTGTAAAAACATAAAATTAATGCACTTCTTCTTCATCGTTATGTTTTATTTTGTAGCTTAGAGTTGGACATCATAATTATTTACCAAAACAGGTTATTTATGTTGGTATTATTTTTCTATTATTACTTTCTGTAATATTATTAAATGTTGTCAATTAATCTGAAACTTAAAAAGTCATGACGTCGTCATCCAGACTCCAAATTATTCAAAATCTGGCTATTTTAATGTATGCAAACAAATCTGAAACAATTCTGTTGTATATATATGAAATATATATATCTGATGTCTGAATAACAGTTACAGCTTTATTTTGAATGAGTTCAAAGTCTTCTTTGTGTTGTGTTTATTTGTATTTCCTGCAGCTGCAGGCCAATGTTTAAACCACGTGAGAAAGCTGAATGGACTTCAGGATAAATTTAGCAACAATAAAACACACAAAGCGGACCAAGGCCAACTGGAATGGCCTGATCTGATAATCAAACATCTCCTGCAAATGTTTAAAAAGCTTTTGGTCTGGTTGAGCTGAGGTGATTTATAATTCCCCACAATGTCTCCTGCAGAACTGGTCCATCAGCCAGTACTTCTGCAAGGCAGAGCAATTTATAATGAACCCAGTGCTACCAGTTAGCCTCACCATGCATCCTACAGCATGGACATCATTACAGGCAGAACCAGAAGGATGAAGTACAAAAAACACAAAGCCATGGCTCTGCAGCCAAGGAGTGAAACTGTTCTGGTAAATCATGACTCAAGCAGGAGTGTCATTTATTTTTATGACTATACACAGAAACCAATCAGATGAAAACACTGCAGGGATGGATTCAGAGTTCTGAAGATGATCATTCAGCAGTTTCCTTTAGCTTCACCTTCCACACAATCACTCAGTCACATACAGCTGCACTCTTGATAAACAACTGAAATGTTTCAGTTCGTTTTAAAATCTGTCAAAGTTTCTTGTTGCTTATTGTGTTTATTTCTGTCAGCTGATCAGATTGACTCATCAGATTCAGCATCTATTGATCTAATCTATTAAATGTGAAGTAGAAGTTTTGTACTTAATTGTTCAGGCGATTTTTGTATAATCTCTGTGCATTTATTAGTAAAAATTAATCACAAAAGGCTCCCAAACTGCAGAAATGCGCCAGTGTTGGAGCTACACATAACAGAAAACAAAACCTACCAAAGGATTATTTTGGGTTTGGATCTTTAGGCACTTTTACTTGCAGTTTGACCAAAAAAGATTATTAAGTGAAAACTTGGAGAACTATTAAGCAAGATAACTTTTAAATATTTTATAGCTCCACAGCCTCAAACTATATATATGAAAAAGAATTTGGACAATGCTACATTATCCTCAGAAAACTTTGTACCATCACATTTCCAGTAAAAACCATTCAAATATCTTTTTTTGACCTCTGCTAATTAGCACCGTTGTTCCACAGACCCCTCTGATTTTTAACTGCACAAAAATCCAAATTCATCACGTCTCTCTTGACCAAAAACTAAAAGTAAAAGAACAATTATTTTGCAAAAAAACCCCAGAAAATCATTTTCTTTCACCAAACTTCTACATCGTCTATTTTTTTAATAATTAAATATATTTTTTCTGCACCTATGAAGCAAAACTAAATCATGAAACATGCAGAAGGAATAAGAAATCTGATTGTAACTTGTCCACAATAGTCTTCAGGACATATGGATCTCTGCTATGGATAAATTCCCATCCCACTAAGGTAATCAGTGCCTTTTCAATAAGTTGCTGATGCTCTACCCCTGACCTGCAGGCAATTTCCGACGGATAAATATCTGCTAAATGAACCGAGATTGAAGAGAAGCTGAGGCCTGGCCTCTAATAGGAGGCCCCAGAGATGTGTGGAATATTATTTTGTGTAAACAAGAATGAGTCATTTTACATAACAGTTACCTGTAACAATGATGCTGATGCCATGCACTGAATTTAAACTAAATGCGAAGCCCCATGAGGATAATTTCCCCCACACAGCAGTTTATCACCACACTCATTCAGTATCTAACAATGAGGCAGTTTTCATCTTAAATCTCATTTCCTTAAAGAAAGCTTCCTCTCACAGTACAAAGTAAGACTGCAGCTTGGGTAAATCAAAGAATGAAAACAGAAACTGAGGAAGGGATATGCAGTCATGTTTAATAAATTAGTTGGTGTTCTGACAAGATGTGTTTGTCAGACCAAATTACCTTTAACATACTTTTCACTAAGTGTACATTTCTGTAATAAAAATATTTCTATCGCTGATGTAATATTTTAATCTTGTTTTCTTTAGATAAGAGGAGAAAATCATTTTATTTAACAGAAATAAAGAACTAGGTTTGACAATGATTTCTTGCTCCTACTATTGTCTAATTTGGTTTTTACTAGTTATTTTGGTCTTTGACTGTCAACAAATCAAAACATATTAGCAAGATTAAAGGTAAACATTGTTTTTCTGTGCAATACTTCTTTTTCCAGTCTCATTTGTCATGCTTTGGACTTTAATTAGCCAATAAAAACACTGAAGGGACGATACAAATGCTGCTGAAAGTGAATCAATTCCTCAGTCACCTATTTGCACATAAGGTCAGGAACATCTGAACAGCTTATTTCCCTTTATTAAATAAGACTAGAGAGCAAAAGATGACTCTGAAAATAAGAACTTAATCTGCTTTTTCAAAAGTTAGCAAGTAAAAATGTTTTATATTAAACTCAGTAAAGTCCTTTCCTTGATGGTTCAAGTCACTGAAATAAACCTTAGCAGAAACAGATGAGATGCCTTTAAGAAGTTCCAGAGTAAGTAGACGGCGATGGTCCATATGCAGCTCTGGAAACGCTCAAAAAGTACAGCAAATGCATTTCAAACCTCCATCATATGTTTGCACTTTGCCTCAAGGAAACTTTTAAAATTTTATCAATCAAAAGTTATTATTTTCAGCCTTTGTACTTACCTAACTGATTGTACATACAAAGTGAGGAAAGTGAAGAACAGGTGATTACAGCTTTTGATTTTCTGAAAGTCACTTCTTTAAAAAATTCAGTTTGATGCATTTTATCGAATGTTGAAAGTTATTCAACATTAAAGTGAATAACGTTTTCTGTATTTCATCCTATTATTTCAAATGAAACATGAACGAAACACACATTTGCTGTAGACTGTTAGTAGAAAAGATATTAAATTGACTCTATAATGAAAAGGCAGATAACGGACTGAAACTGAAATGTGCTGATTTTCTTAGAAAACAAAATAATTGTATTTTACAGTGGCCACCTCATCTGTAATTATTGTGACTGATAAAATAACTAACTGTGTTTCTTTTACAAAAAACCCCGCACCTCATCCGATCAGATCACCAAAACTATATCAAAAAACAAGTTTATTTTTTAAATGTCAAATTTCTTTTCGAAATGTCAAATTGTGCAAATATGCATGTGAATGCCTAATTGTAATTGTGTTTGCATGTCATTGTATTTAAATTAGTTCCCACTGTGTGATCAGCCTTTCAGTGGAATATGAAGAGGCTGAACTTGTGTTGGCAAATCTAATAAATTGATAATAGAGAAGTTTTGTGACCTGATCCATCACTTGCAATAAAAAGTGTAATGTTCTATTAAAAGACATGGAACAATAGAAACACCTTCCTCACAATATTAAACTTGTCAAAGTTTGACTGTGTGCAGAAGTTTACTTTTTCATTTTCTGACTCTTTGGAAAAAACATTTATATGGATAAACAAATTTAGACTTTTGTTTTATTTCCACTGTAGGCTCTTTTGCAAAAGAACTCTGCCAACATTAATTTAGCGAATCATAAATCATCTGCTGAACCAGCCAAGTCAGTGTGTTGATGTGAGCTTTCATTTGCAGAGCTACTGGTGACTTGCTTTGAACTTACATATAAGTGGAATACATTTCCTAATTATGTGATTTGTCTTTAGGTGTATGAAAATATAAACATTATTCCTCTTTTTACTATTTTACATGGTGGGATGACCTGAACCTCCACTTGTCATCATACTTAAATAAATCAGCTGGTCTTCAGTGTGTGTGTGTATGTGTGTGTGTGTGTGTCATTACCACAAAGACACAAGTGACTGTAAAACATGTTTTTTCATTTAATCATTTCACATTAAAAACACACACTGTATGCTGCGTCACACAATGAGAAAAACGCTGTCCTGCAGTAACAACTGAAGCCAAAGAAGAAGAGAGGAAACAGCCAGTGTTGTTGCCACGGCAAGAAGCATCGGTGTCGCCGTTCCCCCAGGCCAGCAGAGCACCGCGTTCGCCAGAAGCCACGACATGAGAGAGAACACAGAGACAGCAGGCTACGCCACACAGATGGGAAATCATAATTCAAACTCTCACAAAGCACTTGAATTCATTCCTACCTGCAACGCGCGCTAATTCTGATGACGGAGACCATGCTAGGATGATCGCGGACTGGAAATAGAAAACTCAGATTCACTAAATCTTCCAAACGGTCTCAAAGGAGCTTTTGGTGTAGAGCCATAGGTGATCTCTGAAGGATCCAGCTGAGGACGACGGGTGAGGCTCGCAGCAAAGCGCCGCCTTCGTTTTCACACATCCAGCCAATTCGTAGCGCAGATTACGCATCACTAGAACTGCAGACTGAGCGGAGCCGCCAAAAACACGACCGCGCCTCTTCACCTGGAGCCAGAGCTGTTTCCGATCTGCATCAGGTGTGTTTGCTGGGTTCTCGTTTCATAAGGACAGAAATGAAAACGTATTTACAGATCACGCAGCAAACCCACCGGATTAAGTCGTCCCGCCTCCTAAAGGTGCTTCTGTTGAAGTTTAATACAGATTTAAATTGTCAAGCTTGTGGTTTTCATCTTTTGGTTGAGGATAAAAATAAAGGGACATAATAATAGTCAACCTTAAGCATCACCCTGACACTCTGTTAATCAAATAATGCCCAAACAATCCCGCTGTGTACATAACTCCTTGTTTGGCAAGCTAATAATTTAGACTCCGTGTCAATTAGCTGAGTGCTCCGATGAGATGTGGCAGCCAGGAGTTGGTAATTCATGGTTAGGGTCTGACATACCTTCAGTGAGGTGTGTAAATAAAAACTCAATGCTACAGGAGTCACACAGCAAACCTGCCAGCTGTTAAAACCAACTAGCATGAGAACGAAACAGAAAAATATTCATATCTGACTGTTTTCTGTAGGGGGGAAAAGTAAAGCCTATATTCTCTTCTCAAACCAAACCAATATTATTCTCTTATAGTACTGAAAAAAAAAACAATCAACTGCTTGTGACTGGTGACTTTGACAACCGTCTGTTCAATCTGTACATTCAAAGGTTGATTCTTCACCTGGGCCTTTAGCACAGGACTTTCCTGCAGGTAGAAAGACAAAATGGCACACATGTACTGTAAAGCTGCAAGTCCAGCAAAGAGAGCAAGATAGATCAACACATGCAGTTTGGAGAACAGTTTTGAACAGCTATTTTGGCAGTGAGCAACATGTCAACATTTCTTTTTTTGATTTTTACATAGATATACTGCAGAAGAATTAGACGCCTCAGCAGGGCTGCGTCCCACACGGTCTTTGATATTCTTTGTGCATATATGTGGAAACCCCGTCGGAGGGCCGGCACAGCGGAGGTTCCCCGTCCCTCACTACGGTCCAAGGTGAGAGAAAAAAGCTGAGAAATCCAGCTGACAGCTCCTTAATCCCCATTAGTGCCTCAGACACAGGGCTGTGACGGAGCCTCAGTGACGGAGCCTCAGTCCTGCTGCCTCCTCCCTGCCCTGCAGTTAAGATTTTTGCAGGATGCTACAACAGGGATCTGTAGCAAAACCCGGTGGAGGCGGACTTCTCTTCTCTTCGCTGCTGGGTATGTGTGGCTCTGAAGGGAGGGAGGGGGCGGCTTCAGCAGGCAATTTCCTCCAGGGTGCCCAGCGTCGTCTGGAGGGGGACCGTCACCGTGTGGCTGATGGATTCTGAGTGGTTTGCCACCGGGTCACAGGAGCTCTGAGAAGAAAAGATGGAAAGGCTTTTAAAAGGTGTCGAGCCGAAGCGGGAACACGCGTGCAAACGCAGCGCCTGGTGGTTCGTACAGCAGCAAATCAGCAGAGACATTCAGCATCTCTGCTGCAATGACTGGGGAGTAAAACCAAACATAGAGAAAACAGCAAAACTTTAAGAGAAATATTCCTGTTGAGTTTGAGTTGTGCTACAAAAGGCAAGATCAGAGCAGTAAAGACACTCATGGGGCCAAATGTTTCAAGATAAACTTTAGAAGAAAATACTTTTCTTCTGAGTCAAAGAAAACAAGACTAAGTCATTTAGCCAGCTCTGCCTTCCTTTCATCTACAAGAACGTTTTTTGTTTTCAGTGGCAAAATGTCCAACCTGAACTTCAGATCAAGTCAAAACTAAACTCTCACTCACATATGGGGTCTTAGAAAAATCTCTGTCATGGTCAGAAAATATTTATACAACACTTGTACATTTTCCTCACATAAATGGTTTTATTTTACTAATTTAAAAATAAAACAAATCTACATATAACTTATTTTTTTACTACTTTTAAATATTCAATGTTGAGATGTCTCCCAGAATGTGAACATGAATGTTATTTGGTGGAATCTTTAAATTTACGAAAAGGCTCAATATAAAAACAACATAGTCATTATATAATAACAATATATAATGTTATATATAATGTTATTTATAATGTCATTTATTAATATCTAGGATTAATAAATGAATGAGCGATGAACCCAGCTTTGGAAAATGAAGGCCAGTCTGGAAGACATATGATTTAATGTAATTTTATAATGCTACATTATTTTAGTCTTGTGTTTTAAGAGAAATAACATCACAGGAAAATGCCTGTTTACTCTTTAAAAAGAAAACAAAGCATTGTAATAATGACTGTAGACATTCTAAATAAATCATAATAAAATGCTAACTATCAAAAAAAATAATATCAAATTCACTTCCTGCCAAATAAAAGACTGTTTTCATGTAGAGTTCCTGCTTTTCATACGAACCAACAATGAGATAAATGAACTCATGTCACACTTGAAAACAGACTGTTCTTCAGATCTAAAAACAAAAACGGCACAAACACAACCAGCATCTCATTTTGTGAGAAAGAAAGAAAGAAATGATGGGCGAGTGGCAGGGAAGCCCCTAAAATCAAATAGTATCTGAACACAGATCAAACGTGTCGGTTACGTCTTTCTGTTCCTCTCTGCGATATTTGCTCTGCCGTAGCTTTATTTGCAAAACCAACACAGGCAGAATATTCAGAAGGCGATGTGTTGTCTCTGTTACTAAGAATAGTTAGTTGGCCTAAACTGCAACAGTGTCATTTCTATCTTCCTTGAACAGGGAAGAGAAGCTAAATTATCTGCAGAGCGACTTGTTGTGTTGCAAGTCACCAGTGCTGAAGTTTTGTTCACCGGCTTCTTCACACACTTCTACTTCCCTTTCTTTAAAAAAACTTCCCATCAGCAATCCTGTTGATTGAATCTTAATTATGAGACATAGGTCTCGTTTTACGTTTTCAGTTTTTAAGCTAAAAAATGTTTAACTGTTCACTTATTTTTCATGCTTCTGCTTCACCTACTTTTGCAAAGACAGAAAAGAACAACGTTTGAAGGAAATTACAGAGAATCCACATGATAAATGACTGGAAATGAGTATGCAAAAGTTTGTACCACTTCCTCAGCATGACTCTCATCTTCCTCCTCTCTGCTGAGTAAGTCCAGTAATCTGTCCTTCACCACCTGTAGATCAAAAAGTAACACAGAGAGATTCTCTGTACCAAAGCATCTAAACAGTTCATACTGAGTGCAGAGAGAAACTTGGCTGTAGTCAAGGTGAACATGGATGGTATATAAAGCAGAAATCATTCCTATATGACTCAGAACAAAAGCTCTCCAGGTTAGCTTTGGAGAGAAAGAACTGGGTGATGGGTGATTTGAGGGCTTTAGATATCAATGACTCAATTATGCCATCAGAATAAAGGCAAAATAAAAAGAAGAAAAATCTTTGCAATTACGTTCTCTCTGAATTTCAGAAATCTCAAAAAGTGCAGACAATTATTCGCTCATCAGACAAAAAGATGGAGCTGAAAGAAACACAAAAGCCCTAAAAAGAAGCATTCAGTTGAGAAAACGTAATAGAAATTTACAATCCGTGGCCCTTCATCTCAGCCAGCTCCAAAGTAAGTCCGGCTTTTATCTGCTTTTAGCGCGAGCCGCACTGACTCTAGTTTCAGCTGCTCTGGTAGTCGGTGCTTTAGCTTTTCACAAAGCCAGAAAAACAAACCATTGAAATAAGATTCAACAAAAGCTCCTTCTGTGCTCAAGTCCTAAGAAAGGTTTGTTAAAAATATGGAAATTAAACGGCAAATACATCACCGTTCCATTCAGTACTGCAGTGAAGCTGATGCCGCACTGACTCAGGATGTAACATGTTTTTTAAGTAAAATGGTAACTTAAAAGTACAGAACAAAACCAAACCTTAAGAGAAATGATTATTATGGCTGAACTTAAAGATTGAAATCTCCTGGATGACTCAGCTATTTGTTCTTGGAGTAATTTTGATATGCTTCTTTTGTATTAATTCACCTCATATCTGATTGATATAATTAACTTTACTAACTTTAATATTTAAGTGTGATAAGAATCAGAAATAAATGATTTTTTTCCAGATCTGTACTGAAATTTTTCTTTTTTATAAAAAAAGAAAGATCTTCTACTTTCCAGAAGAGAAAGATTTTGCTTCTCAAAAATCATTTCAAGACATTATCACAGTATGGAAACATTAAAACTGCTTCATGTAGCTTCATTTCACCATGATGATGATTTTACAATATTGTTTTCTAAACAGTGATTTTGGAAAAAGTGTGTAAAACTAAAAAGAGTCAAGTCACTGACCTCATAGGCGTAGTCAAACAGTTCTAAGATGGTGAGGATGCTGGCTCCGATGAACAAGCCCATCTGTCCTCCAATATCACCTGCAGAAAGATGCAAATGCAGTAAGAAAAAAGAAGAAACGGCTTCAAATCCTAAGATTAACAAATAGAAAAAAGTATTTAATCTCTTTTACACTGAGCTAGTTTATTGTAGTGCTTCAAGCAAGAAGGCGGCACAAAGCAAAAAACTACTAATCAGTATTTTACTCCTGGTAGAGTTGTGTTCAAAACTCTCAGAATAACATAGTTCCTTTTTTTGTTCATTCTGGACCTGAGAACCTTTAACATACACATAAATCCATCGAACTTAAAGTTCTGGAAATAAATTCTAATAAAAGGCTTGCTGTGACAGAACTGATAAAAATCCAAATAAATCAAAAATGTGAAGGTGACCCATTGCCATTAATGTCATCGGATGCATATCTAGGATTCATAAATGAATGAGTGATAAACCCAGCTTTGGCCAATGAGGGCCGGTCTGGCAGACATACCCAGTAATCCTGCCACCTCATAGGCTTTTTTCTGCTCGATGGTCTCGTAGTTCAGAGCTTCAAAGAACACATCCAGCACCAAGATGTTGTCTCTGCAAATGACGAAATGTGGTCAGAGATTTTCTAACATAGGAAATGTAATGATTGACGGGTTTTAACTGAATGGACGGAGAACGAGCCAGTAGCCACAGCTCAGCTTCTAACAGGCAGCAAAAGTATCTGATATTTGGCAAGTAATCATATTCAGTTGGACAAGCAGCGAAAGCTTTCAAACCCTTCAAACGTTTTCTGATCATAAGCTTCAGTGTTTTTAGTATTTGTGTAATTCATTTTTACAAATAAAACCATTTTTATTCTAAATATACTTAAACAAAAGCCACTGCAATCAATTTCCTTCATGATTATTAATTGTGTGTGTTTTCACATGTTTGTAATTTGATCTCAGTAGAAATCCTGCTGCTGTGTGAAGGGTTTTGTTAGAAAGCCGCACAGAGACCAAGAATCACAGCAGAAAGGTCAGAGGTGACGTTTTGAAGTGGATTAAAACAGACAAAAGTGTCAGCGGCTGCAAAGACTCAATTTGAGGCCAGAGGTTCACCGTCCAGCAGAATAATAACAACAAACACTCAGAGCTGCAATTTTTATATTATTTACAGGTTAAGCCCAAGGCATACTAAGCTTGTCAGAGTGTCTTAGTCAAAGTTCGGACCTAAATTGGGAATCAGGAGACGAGATGTGCAAAGTGTCAGAACATATCCCAAAAGGCTTGTAAATGTGCTTCTACAAAGTACTAAACAGAGAATAACTAGATGAACTAGGATGACACAATTATCAGAAAACTCAAGTTCACAACGATGTTATGTTGGGTGTCACATGAAATCTAAGTAAAATATAACATATTTAATACTTCCATGATTAAAAATAAGAACAGGTTTTGTAAAACTCCATAGATCAGCCAAAAAATAAATAAAACTATGAATAAATGCATAAAAAGATGATCTGAACTCTTGTGCCTACATGTAATGTCTCTTAGATCCACTGAAAGCTGAAAATGTAATGCTATATTTAATGAGCAGTTCCTAAACTGATGACAAGCTGAAGCTTTTCACAGCAAGTCAAATGAGAAATAGTTTAACAAACTGACAAAAAAGTCTGAAAACCTAAAACAGTGACTTGTTACTTGCTAATAAATTACTTGAACGTTAAATGTGTCGGTCCTGCTGTTAGAAAAACACGACTACTCACGAGATGTACTTCTCTGACTTGTTGAACTTCTTCTGCAGGTAGCGCGCCGACGTCTTGCTGGGGATCTTGACCATGGACAGCTCCTTGTTGTAGCGGGTCATGTTGCACGGCGTCCTGCACATGCAGCTGCTGCTCTCCACAGCCGACAGTTTGGCTTTGGACAGAAATGGGTAATGGCCACGCAGGAATTTGGGCGGTGAAAATGAAATGTGTTGGTGACGGATGGGATGAAGTTGACAGAAATGGGAAATATTTTAGACGCATAGTCAGTCTTTTCCATCAGCAGTGTCATAAATATTTTGACACAGCCGCTCTGAAAGGCCGTAGCTGTCCGGGTTCCATCACGTTATTAATACTGAGCTTCTGATGGACTCATGAATACTGTGCTGACCCTGTGCAAATTTCATTAAGGCCTTCTACCCTCGAGACATTTTAAACATAACAATGAAAAAATAACTCTTGTTTAAAGGAGCTTGGCTGAGATTTGATAATAAAATCTCATAAAATCAAAGGGCCAAAAGGAAAGTCGTTTGCAGATCAAACAATGGATACATTAATCTGAAGTTATGTAGTATCAACTGTCAGCTAATTCAAGGCATTTTAATTAGTGTTTTATTTCAGTAAGATTTTATATTTTTTATACAACAAAATAAAAATCTATGTTTAGAGTGTGGTAACTGAAAAGATAGTCTTTAATTTGACCAATATAAAAATGTTACATGTTCATTTAATGAAAGGAGAAGGACAACAAAACAATTTCTTCTCCGTTGCAGATTTATTGGAGCATTAGGGTCTGAATTTGTGGGTTATACAAGGGCAGAAAAAAGGTAATGACTTCACAGTGAGGACGTATTTTACACAATACAATGATAATTACGACTGGTCGGCTGTGTCTGCCCTGTTAGAGCGTCGGTGATGCATTATATTATCAATTAGGACACTTACTGACTGGAACGCTGCCTGACTTTGTCAAATTTAAAAGCTTTGCACTTCAAGTTATCCATAAAGAATATTCTGACATTTCATGCAAATTTCACACAAAGTCATACATTTACATCAATAAAAACTTAAGATATCATTCAAGTTAATATCTAAAAAATCGAATCAAGACGCAGACCAAAGTGTTTCACTTAGTAAATGACAACTAAAGGTAGCAAAATTATCAAAAGTAGCATAAAACACATATTGATGACCAGTTTAACTAGAAGTGAAGATATTGAATATATATACATATATATTCTAAGCAGAAACAGGTTGATAAGATGTTTGAGTGACAAGAAAACATGGACTTGTCTCTACAATCAACGAACAAGAGACCAAGATTAATTGTAATAGCAAAGAAGATCACACTAGAGGCGTAAGGCCCAGTTATTACAACTTTTAAAAAACAGAAAAACAGTTTTAAACTGATTTCTGTAATAAACAGGAAGCTGGTGCAAGGTTTCTAATCCAGGGCTGGTGTCATTTTGCTGTTTGCTCCCAGTCAGGAGGATCTGTTCCATTTTCTACTGCCTGCAGACCCATTAGCAATGCCTGATTAACACCTGTAATCCGACTGAGATGTAATAAATGCATGGATTACTGTCTCAGACGGGTCAGGAGGGATGGAGGCTTTGATTTTACTGAGCCGACACAGTTCTGACAACGCTGCTAATCTGTTTGTCCCAGTTCCTGGCAGATGGGTGACATTATGAATATAATAATTCATAGAATAATCACGAGAGACATCTAATTGCAGTTATTTACGTTTTCAGCACCTTATTTTCTTTCTATGCAGAAACAACTCAGCTTAGATAGCTCATTTTAAATCAAGATGTTCTCTTCAGCTTTAGTTCTAAAGTGCCTGCTGGGTTTTAGTGTTTTTTTTTGTTTGTTTTTTTATTACAAATGTGAAAACCATGGAAAACAGATCAGTTTCAGACTAAAGCAGCCTCTCTCAGCCTCTGCAGGCTCTGGGCTTCAGAAAGCCAAGTGGATCTGACATTTCGCTTTTGTATTCCACCTGAATTCAAAGGTCAGGAATAAAACACACACACACACACACACACACACACACACACACACACACACACACACACACACACACACACACACACACACACGAGGACAGAAGGAGAGCAAACATGACTGCTGAACACTGCCCCATTTTACACAGCGGCTCAGGTCGTGTAAATGTTTGCTCCGCAGAAGCTCTAATGACAGCGTAAGTCATAGTCTGCATCACAGAGGGAAAGAATGTAAAGCTGCGAACACAAACATGCCCCGGAGCGGCTTCAGTCCAAACAGCCTTCACCCTGACAGCAACAAATTTTCGCCACAGAAAGCTACATTCAGGGCTCTGCTTTGGCAGCTTGAAGATGGAAAAAAAAAAAACTCCCTTGGTGGACAGTTGTGTGTGATGCCTTCAGCTTACTATATGAAAACTGAGACAGCGATGATTCTAATGCAAAGAGACACAAGCCTTTCAATTATAGCTCCGTCTGAAGTGTCTGCAGCTCAGACACCCTTCACTAAAGTTGGAGACTTTAATATTGTTTAAACAGGTGTCATTACTGAAACACTTATCCAATACAGTGTTAAGAAATCGTTGGATTTCAGGTGTTTCTATTCTTTCAGGACATTCACTGGTTATTCCTTGAATGTAAAATAAAAATGGGTTAATGCTTTCAGGGCTGCGCCTCACTCTAGCAGCTCTGTGGCAGACCTGCAGATCACAGAGCAAAAGGCAGATCCCCCCCCACGGTGCAATAATAGCTGCCGGGGCCTCGCAGACATGTCAGGGAGAGAGAGGATTTAATACAGCTCTATGGTGGTGGCTTATTTTTTATTCAAATGTGACGTTATTGGATTCACAGGAGAACCTCTCTGCACATTTAAATGACTGATTCTTTGTCTGAGCCTCGAAACCTTTTGTCCACTTTCTTTACACGTTTTCTCTTACTTAGAGCAAATTAGCATAAGCCCCTTACGGTATTCTTAGTTTACAAACTTGAATCCCAGCATATTTTGGAATATTACCACATGAAAAACAAAAACAACTTGAATGGATGAGAACTACTGATGCAGTCCAACTATGAACTGATCACTGAGCTGCTGCAGCAGAAACGGCAATCAATTACCGGGCTGTCTGCATCATATTCAATCAAGGAAGATTAGGAAAACGAGGTGTTGGAATCCAACAGATGCAACAGCCTCTTACAAAAACAATAAAGATTTGTTTAAAAAACCTAAGAGACACAGTTGCAGAAGTATAAAAATCCAATAAACTTTGGTGCATGCAGCCTCCTCTGAAAGGGGAAACCAGCTGCAGGAAAATACACCAAACCTTTCATCAAATAGTGCAACTTCCTGCTTCAGAGTGCTTACTCAGTCACATTATGTTGCACTAAACATCCTTATGGTGTGGGAGTGTACAGCTTTGATGCCAGTTGCTTGGAGGTATTGTTGCCCTTGGCTGCCTGTTTTCTGCGTTTTGGAAACCTTTCTGGCTTTGCAGAAATAATTTACCATTTGATGGGAGGAGTGTGGGCTGAGCAGACGGAAGCTGTGAGGGGAGAGAAGGTTGCACTAATGGTGTTTTGACCACTTGTGCAAGTTGACAGGGTGAGAAACCACTCAGAAAACTTTTGAAACTAGTTATTAATACCTTTTTTACAAACAAAATATTTTCTACAAAACAATTCATGCTGTTACTTAAATTTTAATTAAGGCAGGACTTAATGGGAAAAAAAACGAGTTCATTTTCCTTTGGGTGATTTAGGCGATTAATTAATGTTATTTCTTTACATTAGGCTGATAAGCAGCAGTGATTCTTTAGTCTGTGCAGAAAACGTTAAACTGCAGATCTCGATACAGTTTGCAGTTGCAAGTCTTATCTACTCCACTTTGGGCTGCTGAGGAAGCAACATCTGCACCAGGGATGTCAACACACTCGATAAAGTCATAAAAGGGCAAGTAGAAATATTGGACAGGATGTGGTGGAATAAGTTGGGGTCAAGAGGTCATGGAACCAACTGCTGTCCATCAAGGGGAGTCCAGCCTGTGCGGTTCAGGACCTCCAACAGAGACAGTGGAGTTCTTTCAAAGACTCGCTCCCCAAAAAATGCTACAACAGCTTTCCAATGAAAATTAAGAGCTGACATTTTACCTGCTCTTAGTTTTCATCTTTAAAATTCTATTCTTTTTGACATTCAAAAAAACGGCATATTTCAGCACTTAATTGGAATATCTTTACAGCAATCACATCCTTATCATGGTGGCAGACAAGCTTTCACATTGTTTCCCTGATATTTTGATGCTTTTTTATCAGAACCTAAATGTGACTGAGCAGACATATTCCAACATGTGACTGAAATAATCTGTGAAGAATATGAATTAAACTCAAGTGTATCTACTGTTGATGCTGCTAGATGTATAAACTCATCAGTCCACTTCAAGGATGCTCAACGTGAAATAAACTTGTGGTTTATTTCATTAGCAGATGCTGCAAACGTAATATATACAATTTTTTGGGTTAGTAATGATTTGATTTTAAACATGGATAGCAATCAAATCATACACATGACATATTGCTGGAAGTGTTTACGTCTGAAGTAGGGCTGTATGAAAAAAAATCGATTCGGCGATATATATCGATATTTTCTGCGCTCGGAAAGTATCGATTTTTCAATCGCGAGTAGCGATTTTTTAAAACCATAGGGATCCATAGCCTTATAGCTCTTATTAACGTCTAATTTGTTACGGCGTAGCAGCAAGACTCCGCCTCCCTCAGTCTCACT
>CAEGAF010022403.1:0-17409 GCA_903067075.1 Micropoecilia bifurca
TTGTCTTGCAGATTGAACTGTTTGTGCATTTCTCCATGGAGATTTCTTCCTACCAGTCACAACCTTCACTTTAATGGGGGCAACATAATCAATGATATCTGAAAGTTTGCACTGAAAATCATCTACCAACTTATCTACGTCATTATGGCTTAACGGCGAGGAAGAAGAGTAGATTTGATTAAATGTTTCTGCTGTGTTTTCTGTGAAAGTACGTTTTGTGATAGCGGCTGTTTGTCCAAGTATGTTAGCAGATAAAGAACTGTCAAAGATAACAGCAAAGTGGTCCGACAGGCGACATCAGTTACAGAGACATTGGAAATATTCACACCCTTACTGATAACCAGGTCCAGTGTGTGTCCATGAGTGTGTTTCGCTTGTTTGACATGTTGTGTTAAACCAAAACTCTCTAATATATTACAGAGCATTTTTGCCCCTGTGTCTTGGGGGTTGTCAATATGAATGTTAATATCACAGACAATTATTAAACAATCATAATCAATACATATAGAAGCTCATTCAAGTCCGTAAAGAAACTTTCCACATATGTTGGAGTTTTGTATGAAGTTAGTGTCAAAGTTCGTTTGACCTTTTACCTCAATTCCAAGATACTCAAAAGACGTGAAATGACCCAATGAGATTTTACTACAATTTATGGTGTTCTTAAATATTGAAGCCACACCTCCTCCTTTTTTGTGTTTTCTATTCTCACTTAAAAATTGTACGTATGAGGTGCTGATTCAATTAGTACGATTGCTTAATTATTGTCATTCAGCCATGTCTCTGTCAGAAATAAAACATCAATATTATGCTCAATGATGAAATCATTAATTAATAAAGCTTTAGCACAAAGAGACCTGGTATTTAAAAGAGCCAGTTTAAGTGAATTGGGGGCTGGAAGTTCTACAGTCTGAGGTTTGAATTAAGACTGCTGCTTTTTGTAACTTTTCTTTTACTGATCCGGACAGGTAATGTCCTGTGTTAAAGGAAGAATTATTTTGTGGTTAAATTTAGAAAAACAGGCTCTGCTTATTCCTAAAATCCTGGGTCCTCTCTCACAGCCGCGTGTGGGGAGAGGAACACAACAATGCGTGTTGACGTCACAGAAGTACAGAATTTTAATCCAATCAGAAGAAAGTATAACACAGAACAGAGAACTAAAGAAACACAGAGACATACATTGGTTACCTGAGACAACAAGAAAGACAAATATCAAGGACGCGTCTTTGGAGAAATAGCTGGTGTAAAAGCAACTAAAATCAGCTTTTTCTGAATTATTTCCCGTGTGCAGGAACTTTTACACTTGTAGGCGTGTTTTCCTCGTTAATATGTTCAAATAAGGCATATCTCTGCTTGACCAACTGGAAGCTGTCTCTGACCCTTTTTAAATGTAGAAACTCCCAGAAGATCAATGACCAACTGCTCCTTTTGTTGTAGATAAGATGGAGCAGACTCTCCAAACTCCTGCTGGTTTTATGGCTTTCACAGATCAATGTAAAAGAGCTGGAACTCCCAACTGATCTGCCCAAACAGACAAAGGGCAGATCTGGGCTCTTAACAAATAATTTAGTCTACTTACAGGTAAACTTCAGGTCAATAGGCCTGGTCATATTACATCTTATAACATAATGTTTCCGGAGACTTTTCATTATTCTAAATTTATTTTCTTACACTATCAGGTTTCCAGCCTTCTAGGCAAGGAGAAACAGATGAAGGAATTTCACAGATAGCTGTGAAATTCTGGTTTCTCTCCTGCTCTGCCAGGAACAAACCTTCAGTTCTGTTTTTTTAATTCAATAAAAAGTTATCTCCAGAAAGTAATATGTTTTTTACAGCCTCTCCAAAGTCCTGTCCTGATATTAAACTAAAACAATCAAAACAACTCACTTAAAAATCAAACAACCTGCGCTTCAAGAAGGACTTCTCCCCAGAGGACCATCAGAGAAGAAACACGCTGTGGCCGCTGGTGAAAAAAACATGCGAAGAAGGAAAAACAGCTTCTACATCGGTCCCAGAGCCTTTGTTATTGATAGAGGAGGAAAGAGGAAAGAACTTGGACCCGCTAATGACTAGAAGACATCTTGAGAATTAGAACTAACAGTTAAGTAATGGCATTTGGATATTGAAAAAGCTCCGTTTATCATATAATTTCTCTGTTGGGAGAGTTTGTTAGATCTTCCTGTAACTCCATTTTCTGGGTTAGAAGCTACAACTCTTAGTAGCATTTTTTTTTAAAAGTTATTTCACTTAATGCTCGAGGGTTAAGGAACAACACTAAAAGAAAGTCAACTTTTTTATATCTTAAAAATGTTAAGGCTGATTTCTATTTTATCCAAGAAACTAATTCAACTGCAAATGATACCAAATTCTGGAAAACTCAGTGGGGGGACGAACTATGGCTGGAACATGGCACTACTCAATCAGCAGGAGTGGCAATATTACGGAACAACTTCAGTGGAGATCTATTATGTTCACTCTTGGATACATATGGACATTATGTTTTATTAGTTGTATCAATAAATGAAGAAATTATTTTATTGGCAGGCTGCACAGTGGCGCAGTTGGTAGAGCTGTTGCCTTGCAACAAGAAGGTTCTGGGTTCGATTCCCGGCCCCGGCCTTTCTGCATGGAGNGGGTTCTCCGGTTTCCTCCCACAGTCCAAAAACATGACTGTTAGGTTAATTGATCTGTCTAAATTGTCCCTAGGTGTGAGTGTGTGTGTGCATGGTTGTTTGTCCTGTGTGTCTCTGTGTTGTCCTGCGACAGACTGGCGACCTGTCCAGGACGTACCCTGCCTCTCGCCCGGAACGCCAGCTGGAGATAGACACCAGCAACTCCCGACCCCATTAAGGGACAAAGGGTGCAAGAAAATGGATGGATGGATAGAAATTATAAAAAGCTGCTCAGCAATTATAAGAAGGGCTTGATTGCTGCGGTGCCAATGGCTATTTTTTTCCCTTTGAGTATTGCGAAGTGTAAAAATAATTTTCAATGCGACATAAAAAAAGAAGTGCTTTTCAGGAAGACTCCTCATCCTCTTCTCTTTGCAGGTGACACTGTGACGATCGGAGAGATCTCCTACAAACTCAAAACCCCTCAGAATCCAGAACTGGTTCCCCTCAAATACCGTAAGTGACGTTCAGTGTTTGTACAGCTGTTCACTGATCCACAGGCGTCGTGTTGTCGACTAGATTTTTTAGCTGGTCTCTGGTCTCCATTCGCCAGTTTCAGACTCTGTGTCCCAAACGGTGGCTCAACATCTCCGATGGATCATGCAGAAGGACCTTTTGGGCCAAGACGTGTTTCTCATCGGACCCCCAGGGCCTCTAAGACGATCCATAGCCATGCAGTACCTCGTGAGTAACTTGAGAACAAATGTTTCTTTTTACCTTTTATGCATATGAGATGCAGTGAATAATTAGTAGAAGTTGTATTTAAGAATTTATGATGGCTGAAAAAGAAAATAATCACAGTGTTCTGTGGCCTAGTCAAAGCCAAAACCCCAATCTGATTGAAATGCTGCAGTGGGAGCTGAAGAGGGCTGTAGATGCTTCATAACGAGGGGTGGGCAGTGTGGACTTAGAATTGTATCGTGATATTTCATCATGCTATTGTGATAGCGATGAAAATGATGATAAAAAAACTATTTATTATTTCTTTTTTAGGTAACTGCATGGTTCAGCATTCATACCACCACAAACATAAATGCTGCTTTTAAAGAACATTCCTACTGGAAACTTCTTCAGGACACAGCATAAATAAATATGATTTATATCAATATTTGCACACAGACACTTAACTTAATCATATTTGCTGATATTTATTGATGCTCTCTTGGAAAAAAAACGAGAAAAAATAAAAATGTAACATTCTAGTCTCATTTTTTTAATTTTATTTTTTCACCATTAGCTGAAATTTATTATGACTATGATAAATCAAAATTCATGTCATAGCAAGAATTTTTTTCATGATAAATGCCCATCCCTATTCATATCTTTGATCAACTGAGTCGTCTACTATGCTTCTCAGACGAGCTGAAAAATGCAATGATTTTTGTAGAGTTCAGACATGAAAGCATCTGAGTGGGGGACGTTCTGAGAAAAACTATATTAATTGTTATTGGTGCCATTTTTTTATTCAGATATTAAATTTAATGAGTCCATGAGTGAATTATTTTCTTGTCATTGTGAGCTAGGAGCTGACAAGGCGTGAAGTGGAGTATGTGGCGCTGTCCAGGGACACCACGGAAACGGACCTGAAGCAGAGGAGAGAGATCCGATCAGGAACAGCCTTCTACATCGACCAGGTTCTTCAGATTTCTGTTGGATTCGTAGATTTCAATCAAGTTTGATTTTCTTCTGGTATTTCATCATTTTCAACTGGTATTAGTTTGATTTGAGTCAGAATGCTAGGATACAAAGGTAAACTACGACTGATGATCAAATCAACTCTGCATGCTGTTTGCTTGAACACTCAGTAGCTTTATAATGCAGTTAAATGACTTTCACTAAATATACGAGTAAATAATAATAATAATAATAATAATAATAATAATAATAATAATAATAAACAAACGCAGTGAATGTTAGTCCATCAGTGAAATTGATAAAGAAATACCTTGATTTCTATATAACATGATGCAAAGCCATGGGGCTAAATCAACTATGTGGATAAAATCGTGGGTCAGACTGGACATTATTACAAAAGTGTCTGCAGTTGTGGAAGTTACTCCTTACAGATATTAAAGTGTAGTTTTTCATATAGAAACAAGTAAAAAGTAATTTGACAATTGAAACCAATTGTCAAATTAAAGATGCAATAATTTAAAAAAATCGTATTCAAACCTATTTTTTTTTCTTTCTGAGTTAAATTTCAATAGCTGCGTTTTCATTACAAATGTGCGCAGAACTCTGTCGATATTCCACCAGTGTTGAAAAAACACACTGGTAATTCCAGTGAAAAAGAAACACATTTGAAATCACACCTGAATAAGTTTATTCACGTGATAAGTTGTTAAAAATTATGCCACACCGTCATTTTTCTACCACTTCCTGTCATCTGCTTTGTCTTTTTCTGCCAGTAGTAACATCCGGTTGTTGATCACATGAGCAGCGCGATGCAAAAAAAGTGTTTCTGTTGCAGATTTTGGAAATACATAAACCGTGATTCAGCCCAAGAACCGCCTCGTCCTTATTCAAAAACTTTTTATCAAAAAATCTGAGGTTTTTTTCTAAATTGGTGCCAGATGCAATTTATTTTCATAACTCCAATTTTCACAGTTTTATGCTCTATAGAAACACAGTCGGCGTTAAGCCTTTTGACTATGTGCTATTACCAACGACATGAAGCTTCCAGGACTATTGGAGAATTTAGAAATGACCAACAATGATTGCCTTGAAAACAACCAGTATGCTTAAAAATATCACACTGCAGCACTTTCTTTTCATATCAACTTACATATAAATATACACCCTCGTACTGGGTTAACTTTAGTCAGTTTAGTAACCGTGGAAACGAGCCGCTTCTTATAATGAAAATTGGCTCTTCCGACAAGAACCCTCTGTTCTCTCTTCATCTCCTTTTGGTTTGAAATGTGAAAATGAAGGTAAAATACGTAAACACATTGTCATTACTCACTGGACGGTTATACAAAAGACCTAGTAGATTTGTAACAGCTTAGACATGACATTCCTGTTGCTCATAGTGGCATCATGTTTGATTAACTGTGTTTATTCATTCTTTTGTTCATCATAATTTTCCCTCTGGATTTGAATGCTGTGCGCCTGGCAGGATTTTGGCTCTTACCTTTTATTCTTCCTTTTGGACAGTTGCAATGTATAACCATAGCAATAAGGTAATTTTTTTTACAACTGTGAGCAGCTGATTATCATCTACTCAGATAATACCTGAACTACAACCCAGGAGCAGAGAGAGACAGAGAAAGTTCAAACCATCTTTTCCATCGACCATTTGAAACGTTCTTCAGGTGACAGAAGGCCGACTTTGTAACTGTCTATGTGGCTCTGAAAGTTCAGGTCTGAGTCCAGACCTGAAGCTGATCTCTAATTCCTAACTGGAATAACTGAAGTGGCACTTTGACTCTTGTTTGTTCCTCAAATCAACAATCTCAAGGATTTTTGATTTGAGATTTTCTGAACAGAAACAAAACTGTTCAGAAACAAAACTGAACAGTTTTGTTTATGAACAGCTGGAGGAAGTCCTGGAACATCCAAGCATTGATTGGTTCTTGGCATCTGTTCAGTTCTTGGTCGGGTTTGTAGTCCCCCATCTGCGTAATTATGATCTATTGTACATTGAGCTAAAGGGAGAATGTAGATATTAAATCAAAGGGATTACAGTTTTGAACCTTGAGCTACTTTTATCCAAAGTGTTAAACATCAGCAAATATAAATATAACAATAGCAATATAAAATCTATAACACAAGTGTGAAATTACAAGTTAAGTATGACTTAAACATAAAATAAATTCAATAAATGACTTGAAATAACAATAAATGGCCCAGTCAAAGTACAAATCTAAATCCAATTGAGAATATCGGGTGACATTTGAAAGTTGATGTTCACAGATGAACTGTTTTTGACAGATAATTTGTTTCTGCAAATGGATGAATTTGTAAAACTCAACTTCACTGAACAGCATTATTATTTATTGCAAAAATTACTTTGACCATTTGTTGTCCAGCAAAATTTGTTTTTATGACATTGTCAGTTGCCACAGAAACCATAATGAGGCATCCACAAGTTTCAGGAAGTCAAATTTAAGACTTTTTAATACCTCAGCACATTGATCTGCCACCATGTTTTGTTGATGGCCTACACTTTCTATGAAGGTGTTATGTAAAGGTAACAAAAGGTTTCAGACATTGTCTTCCTCAGAACCACCATCCAATGTGGCCATGGCGAGTTGGCATGTATTTATTTATTTTTTTTTTTAGGAGTTTTATGTTGTAATTTCCGCCTGTGGGTGCAACTTTCTCCAGTGTTGGATCTGATTACTGTTTTAGGGATGATAATGTGTGGGTGTGGATTGGAAAGCTTCTCTTTCTGAGGCTAGTTTGGTATCGTAGGAGGTGTTAACTAGAACATCCAAGTATTCCTCTGGGCCCTGTGCTGGTTTGTAGCCCTATATTCATGCTTAATGTGTCAATCCCCGCTCATCTGCTGTCCCTCCCCACTCCTTAGCTCCTCTCAGCTCCTCTCTCCCCCTGCCGTCATCCCACCCCTCAAGTTTTCATGCAAGCTGTAGTCACATGGATATAATCCCATTCTTCTTATAATTTTGACATTTGAAGTCACCCCTGTGTTGTTGCCAAGCTCTTATGTAAGGCAGCTTATCTCCAACTCCGTTGTAGAGCGAATCAGACTTGCCACCTCCACCAGAGCTGAATTTAAAGTGCTGCCAGTTCCATCTATTTATGAGCTCCAAGCAAAACGTCTGAGAAACTCGACGCACCTTCAGAGAAACGTTTACCTCCTGTTCCAGCAGGTAGACCCTCCCAAGAAATCAGCGTAACATCTGTTCACCAGATTTTTTGTTTCCTCTCAGGTTGTCCAC
This sequence comes from Micropoecilia bifurca, assembly GCA_903067075.1. Taxonomy (NCBI): domain Eukaryota; kingdom Metazoa; phylum Chordata; class Actinopteri; order Cyprinodontiformes; family Poeciliidae; genus Micropoecilia; species Micropoecilia bifurca. The sequence goes on from CAEGAF010022403.1 coordinate 7,574, forward strand.
ACCTCCTTTAAAAAGTCTTAAATTATTGCATCTAAAATTAACCCTTTAAAATGTCTGAGTTTGAAAATTCTTGATTGTAACAGAGCAGGATCGCCCGGCAACCACCCATATCTATAATAGTTTTTCAGTCTTTGTTTTTTGAATTTGACATTCAGAAACTTGTGGATACCCTGTGTCTGTTTCTGTGTCAGTTTCTGCAGCAACTAGGCCTGTCACAATAACAAATTTTACTGGACAATAAAAATGGTCAAAGTAATGATTGCAATAAATAATAATGTCTGTTTCTTGAGAATTTATGGGATTTTTCAGTAGCGTCAGATTAATGTTGGACATCAAAACTGTCATAAAGCAGAGAAGGGCCTGGCTCCTAGTGTTGAGCTTGCATAAATTTCAGAGGTGGGTCGAGAACCGCAAAAATGTACTCAAATATACTTTGACATGTTTTTATTCAAGTAAAAGTAAAATGTAGCAGTCCTAGAAATGACTCCGGTAAGAGTAAAAAAAACTATTTGGTTAAAACATGATCCAAGTTATAGAGCAACTGATCCAATTATCAATCATAATTATTTAAATAAAAAAAAATAACAAAATCAAGCAAAATATTTTTTTTTACCAAACCAGTTTCTATCAATTAAAAAAAAGTTGATGAAACTTTTACAAAACACTGCAGGTGTGTGTTTGTGTGTGGTGAACTTTTGGTTAAAACATGTTTGTTCTTCATTCAGTGGGTAGAAAATCCAGAAATTTTACTCAAGTCAGAGTAGAGATGTTTCTCAATAAAATGACTCATATAAAAGCAAAAAGTACAGTGAAGTAAAAGTACTACTCAAGTAGATGTAATTAAGAAAATGTAACTAGTTACTTCCCAGCTCTGACAGAATGAATGCTTTGCTTTCTTTTGAACCTGAGAAAAGCTTCTAATTATATAGAAACTCGGTCCAAGTGAAATCCTGGGCTGACCCCTGAGAAGCCTTGGCCTGGTTTGACCTCTCAGATGGTTCTCCTCTATAGTTACCATGGGCTTGGATTTTAGTGAAGTTATCGCCTACACATCTCGTCAGTAGCTAAAACTCTTAACAGACAAGATCAGCACCAGCCAGGATCTGTTTCTGGTTCTTCTGGGATTCATTCGGGACCGAACAGAAGGCCTGTCTGTGCTCTCTCGATCCTACGTCACACGCATTTCTAACAATTATCTGATTACAGCGTTGGTGCCGAAAATGGACCAAGAGTTAAATTTAGAACATCTGGTCCCCACTACGGCTTTATAGCTCTGCTTCCCACACAACCTGCCACACATTTACATGTTAACCTAATTACACGGCCACCCGCTCTGCGGTCCACCCAGACGACTAAAGTTTCCTGTCTCTTGACGTCAAGATGGGCCCTTTGAGTTCTGCTGAAAAGTCAATGGCACATGTGCTGCTCGACAAACTAGACAAAAAAAAAAGTTTTATTTGGTGGCCAAAAATAGGTTTTCCTAAAAGAGTTTTGTTTTGAATGTTTTTGGGACTTGTTTGGCGCATACCCCGCTGGTATTACAGCCCAGGTTAAAAATAGTAAGGCGTTACAGGATTTTAAAACAAAACGATGATGATGATGATTATGGTCATTATTTCTGCTGCTGCTAAAATAATAGAGTAAATTCATTATTTCCACTATTATAATACTAAAACGAAGTTGTTTTTTTATTTTGATGCATAGTTTTAAGTAACAAAGTGAAAGTTTAGCTAATTTAAAGTTGCTAAAAATAGGCATTTATGCCTTATTGCTGAATTCAGCATTTTTCAAAAGTTAGCCAGCAGTGGGTAGCGCTCACTAACTTTACTTAAACGTGTCACTGATATAAAAACTAGCTGAGTTTAAGCCTCTTTCACTCAGCAACAACATTCACATCTAGAATAGTGTCGATTCGAGAGTGACTTGGTTGTGCTTACGTATGGTGCAATTACTAATCGTAAAAAAGATCACGTTTTTATGATGCTTATTAGCATGATTAGCATCACCAAAACAAAAAAAACAGTTGTTTGTTTTTCCTTGTAAATGTTGGTCCCGTTACTTTACCAGGTTTCTTCCTTCCTTAGTTTTTCATCATCTTTTATTGCTCTTTAACTTTATTTAAAAGTCTCGCTGATAGTTAATCTAGCTAATGTCCACACCAAAAAGTGTTGATTTTAGAGTGACTTAGTTGTCCTTACATATGGTACAATTACTAACCATAAAAAAATATATTATATTTTTATGATGCTAATTAGCTATTAGCATGATTAGAATCAACAAAACAAAAAAACAGTTGCTTGTTTTCCTTGAAAATGTCAGTCCTGTTACTTTAACAGAAAAGCATCTATCAGTGCTCTATAACTTTTTAAAGGTGACTTAAATTGTAAGAATGGTATTCAGGGGAAGATTTGCGGTTTAAAAATCATTAATTTATGCTTTTTAAAGACATAAAAAAATGGTTCTCAGACAGGAAGTAGGAACCCAAATTTCAAAAGAGTTGAACTTTGGGTGGCCATGACACGAACGACCTTCACATAAGCATCACTGAAAGCTTAAATTGTTGACAACTGGATCTTCAGACTTGTGGTTGGAGTCTGTAGCAAACTAGCTCCTCAGAAATAAACACTCTACGATAACAGGCTTCATTTTACTGCCTCCACCTTTGCTCCAGTGTGCCGTAAGAGCAGCAACACAAGGCCGCGTTCTGGTCCTGGAGGGGCTGGAGAAAGCAGAGAGAAACGTCCTGCCTGTCCTCAACAACCTTCTGGAGAACAGAGAGATGCAGCTGGAGGACGGACGCTTCCTGATGTCGGCCGAGCGCTACGACAAGCTGCTGCAGGTCAGGACAGTGGCACATATCTCAGTCAAAACCTTCTGAGATTTGAAAATTTATTGAAAGGTGAAAAGTGCTTTCTTACTATGTCTGGACTTTTCAGGAACACACCAAGGAGGAGCTGGACAGCTGGAAGATTGTCCGCGTGAGCGAGGATTTCCGGGTCATCGCTCTCGGTCTGCCGGTTCCCAAATACAAGGGCAACCCTCTGGATCCTCCTCTCCGCTCTCGCTTCCAGGCCAGAGACATCTACTACCTTCCATTCAAGGTCCGAGCTGAGCCCTGCTCTCTGTCAGCGCATCTCAGTAGGGAGGTTGACTGAGAAAACTGACACTAAAGAGAACCACCATAAAGCTGCCTCCACCGTGTTTTGATGTGTGGGTGGTGCGTTCAGGGTTTTCTACCAACACTGTGCAAACCAACATGAGGAAATTAGTTGATAAGTAGGAATACTTAATGCCTCTAGGATGCTGCGGTGGTTTTTTGTGATTGTTGTGGCCTAAAATTTCTTATTTTCACGGCAACTTTTTTCAAGTAGATGGAGTCACAGCTGTGAATTTTTTTAAAACTTTATATTTGCCTGGCATTAGTTGTGCCCATGACTGTATACATGATATAAGTAGAACCTACAGAACATCTCCAAATCATTTTTTATACACACACACACACACACACACACACAAAAAAACAAATGTTACCATTAAGTGTTGTGAATAAGGAAGTTAAATTAGAATGGAGCTAAGGCGATTGGTCAAAATCCAGCTGATTTGCAGTGATTGGTCAGAAAAGAAGGAAATTCAGCTGATGTTAGAGTGATTGGTCAAATTTACAGAAAGGGTCTTTGACTGGTGAAAATTGCAAGTCTGTGCACAGTTTGCAAATGATGAGTGAATTAGCGTTAATAGTTGCGATCACAACATCACAACTTCCTGGAGGGAACTATTCTACTGTTTTAAGGCGCTGAATTGTTGATAAATAATGAGAAAACCCCTGAAGCTTTTAGGTTTTGAAAAGGTGTGCACTGCAAAAAACAAAGTTTTACCACGTATTTTCTTTAGTTTCTAGTTCAAATGTCTCTGTACACTTGAAATAAGACAAAACTAACTTGGCAAGCAGCTTTTTCACAAGATGTAAAAGCTTGTTTAGAGTCAATAATTCCTTAATATTGATAAAAATGTGCAAGTTCCACTTGCAGATTGTTTCACTTATAACAAGACATTTTTCCCATGTTATAAGTAAAATAATTTCCCAAACAAGCTAGTACATTTTCATCAATATTAAGAATTATTGACTTAAGCTCCTACTTCTTGCTGAAACGTTACTTGTAAGTTAATTTTGTCTTACTTCAAGTTTACTAAGAGATTTGTGCTAGAAACCAAACAAAAAATACTTTGTAATATTTAGTATTTTTTGCAGTGATGCCTCCACTTCAGTTCTCATCTTTCCATTTCCAGGACCAGCTGGAGTTGTTGTACAGCGTGGGGCCAAATGTTGCTGCTGAAAGGTGAGACTTTACGTTTGGAATACTTTTCAGATGAGTTGTGAAGTGTCTCATGACGAGCCTCGTGTTGTGTTCGGTGTCGTAGGGTTTCCCAGCTTCTGTCACTTGCCACAACGCTCTGCTCCCAGGAATCCTCCAGTCTGGGCCTCCCCGACTTCCCTGTGGATAACCTGGTTGCTGCGCTTCACGTTCTGGTACGATTTAGGAAGGAAGATAAATCAAAACTGACTTATAAAGAGAGAAAGAGAACATCAAAAAGAAAACATAGGCTATTGTTTATTTTTTGTTGCTGCAGAACACGTTCCCCATGCTGTCCTCCCAGCAGCTCGTCCAGAGACTTTATCCCTACAAGAGCATCCTGGGGAAGGACGGACACACTGCGGTGGAGAGTGTGTTGAGTGTGAGTGCAGCAGATTTGTTTAGTTTTAAGTGGCTTCCTTCCATCAGCATACAATGAAAACCTGACAGACGTGTTGCTCCTCATCACTCGCAGCGGTTTGAGCTTCTGGACGGCCGTCGCCAGGCAACGCCCAGCAACGTTTTGAGCGTCTCCTCCTCCAGTGACCGCGAAGGCCACGCAGAAGTCACAGTGCAGGCTGCTGATAAGGAAATCACCTTCCAGGTATCAGGACAGCAATGTCTGCTGCCTAGCATGTCTACCTGGAGTTAAAACTGTTTTCACATAACGTCCAACAAAAATCCTTCAGCGTTCAAACAGTCCATGCTGGAGGTCATTTTTCGGAGCGTTCGATTTATCCGTCCTGTGCACGGTTAAAGCTTCCTCCAAAGATTGCCTCTTCCAAACATCCCAAACCAAAACTTTGATGTGTTGATGTATTTTCAGGTTCCAGCAGGCAGCAAAGAGCCGCATCCTCCCAACAGCAGCGCCACCTTCATCAACACACCCAGCCACTCACAGCTGCTGGCTGAGATGATGCAGTCGCACATGGTGAAGGATTTGTGCCTGATAGGCGCCAAGGTGGAGAACACACAGCTTCCACACACGCACACACTCACACACACACACACACACACACACACACACACACACACACACACACACACACACACACACACACACACACACACACATACAAACGCTGTCTGATGTTTCTACCATTGTCATGATTCCCAGGGATGCGGGAAGTCGGTGATAGCAAGAGAGTTTGCTGAGATGCTGGGATACAGCATAGAGCCGGTTATGCTCTACCAGGTAAATAAGAAACGATAAATCTGCTGCTTTTAGCCATTTTTTTTTATCTCTGAAAGTTGGTGCAGAAAATAGGAACATCTTCTCTACTGGAACTGTTTATAGGGAGTGCATGGGGCAATTATTACCAACTACGCTGCTGTTGCATTATGTACCACAGAACAAATTTACCCCAGGAGAGACGCCTGGTGGTGAGGAAGTAGTTTTTCCTTCATCAGAGGGAGAGTATGATGTAAAATGGGACTTTTTTGATATCATGTTATAATGTACCATCATCAAAACTATATCTGGAAGGTTGATTTGATTCTTTCACGCATGTTTGAGAAATCCGTTAATCTCTCCTGGTGGCCATGCAAGGGTCCCACCAAGCTCCGCCTCCCACTCAGCTCCTCCAGACTAGTGGCAGCAGCAGTTATCAAACACCTGATGAAACTGCACATCTGCTGAACTCATCATAAGAACTTCTTCTCAGTCCTAAGAACGTTTGCTAACGGCTTAGCTGAGAAACCTTGTGATGACTTCCTGAAGGCAGAGTTTTAGAAAGACCAGGAGCTTCTTAAAGAGAAAGAAGCCTATAAACTGTAAACTCAAATTTCATTTAAGTCATGTTTGATATAGTCAGCATTTTTGTAGAAATTAAAGGAAACATGATTGTGCTATTAAAGTGCTCAATGAAGACACATAATACTTTAAATGTCAAGCTTCATGTTTGTTTTAGAAGTTTTTATGTCGTTTCCTTCAGTGGTCCTTGATGTAGCACCACCACAGCCCAGGGAGGAAACCGGTTTTTCAAAGGGTTTGGTTCATTTGACACAGTACCGTGTGAAAACGAACTGCACCAGCTGAAAAATCAAACCGATTTTATCGCACTATAAAACATCCATAAAAGTGTAATGGGACAGACAGCAGTGCTTTCTAAACATGTTCTGGTATTTCAGGGATTGCTTGACTTTGTCTCTACAGTAAAAAAAAAAATCTCCCTGTATAAATAACGACTTTGATGATTTACGTGACCCTGGAGCTTCTGCTTTGATGGCAGTTCCAGGACCGACCCGTATCTGAAGCACCGATTCAGTGCAGCGGGATGGTCAGTCGCTCTCCAAGGAGACGCTTTCACAGCTCAGCAATCACTGCCTGGAACAAATGACCCAACTCTGCTTGTCTTCCCACTTCTACCCTTAAACTGTGCTGTGACATGTTAGCATGATATTAAATATGACAGGGTTGCTCAGCAGAGCCCCCCCTAACAGAAAAAGTGCCATTAGGTGTTATCTGTAAAGCAGAGATATCCTGTTTAGCAGCCGGGTCAGATCATGTGGGGACAGAGTTAATAGAGCTGATGGAAAAAGACCCTCAGGTTTCTGTTCTCATTCACTTGGTGGGATTTGTGTTTTCTTTTTTTAAACAGTCTCTGTTGAAAACCAGAATCTGTATGTTACTGAGTCTTTGCTTAAAAGAGCCAAGTTTAGACGTTATGCATGGCTGCATGAAATAAATCTGTCACTCAGCTCAGCAGTCCATTGTCAGCCAGTGAGCTTTATCTATGTATCGCTTTTCAAGTTCAGGGAACGCGCTTCGTAAAGATAAACAAACCTTCTGCAGAATAAATTATGGTATGATATGAAAAGCTGGACCAATATCATTACCTGATATTTATCGATATATATTTCTACCTTTGCAACAGTGTGAAAAATCAACCACACGGCTGACTTTGGCGTCCTGCTTCACTTAATCGCCCCTCAGATGGAAATGAACAATGGTTACTTTTCAGATGTTTTTGTTTATATCCATATAATCCACTGATCAAACTTTGTGAACATTTTTCTACGTGTACAAGCTCAAAATTTCACCTCGCCACGCAAGTTTCATAGGAAATTAAAGGAGATAAATATTTCTAAATGAACAAAATGACTTCCTTAAACCTTCCTGAATATAAACCCTTTGAAACTTAGAATCTTCAGACATGTTTGGCTCGAGAAAATGAAACTTAGAAAAAAATAATAAATCTGCATACAGTGGCGGTTTTTGATGAATGGGCAGTTGTCCAGGGTGTCATCAGAAAGGGCAGGAGGCACCCAAGAACTAAGAAATAAGTTATATCTTCTTTGTCCGTTGTCTCTTCAACAACTACTCTACTACTTTTATGCATGTGAAGTGAAATAAATTTAATTAAGTTGCTTGTTGAGTACAAGGAGTCAATATTACCTGATTTCTGCAGTGGGGTAAATAAATCATAATTTCTTGTATGTTAATTGGTTGGAGTGCGGCAGAAGGCGGGGCTTGCCCAGGGCACCATTCCTGTGGACATATTTCAAAATTTAAACCTTACAAAGTTGGTCCAAGTTAGTCAAAGTTAGTCATAGTGATTAATCACAGCGTTAAAGTGATCAATCTGATCAAATTTTGTAATTGCACTAATAAAAACCAGTCTGTCCAGTTCTCATCTTTCAGTTTGTAAGGAATCTGTTGTGGTCAGACAAGACTTTGAGGAAGACACAACATCCTCTGACTTTTTGCCTTTTTTTTTTACGCTTTTTCTCTTTCCCCCCCTTTCCCAGTCACTTTTACTCATCCCATCTGACCACTGCTACTTGTCTCTTTCCTTCCAGGATATGACAGCCAGAGACCTCCTGCAGCAGAGGTACACCCTCCCTAACGGAGACACAGCGTGGCGGCCGTCTCCTCTGGTAACCGCCGCCATGGAGGGCAAGCTGCTGATTCTGGACGGCATACACCGGGTCAACCTGGGAACTCTCGCCGTGCTCTCCAGGTACTCCTTCGTTTATTTCCCCATCATGCTCAAGGAGTCTGGTGCGAGGAGTGTCCAGTGTCTTACGCGTGGCAAACGGCGGGCGTCTCCACTCACTCCACAGCGCTTTGTCTGGCAGGTTGCTCCATGACAGGGAGCTGGACCTTTACGACGGGACCAGGCTGCTGCGGTGGGACAGATACCAGGCACTGAAGGAGCAGCTGCAGTTTAGCGAGCAGCAGCTGCAAGAAAGGTGAGCACATACTCAAACAGACAGGCTAGCAGCAGAGAAAGCAGAGAAGGTGGATCCACTAGGTTTTTATCAGCATTTTAGAAATCCTCTGGCAGCAAACGTCTAAAAATGCTGATCCTGTTCGACCTGCATCGTCTGTTAGTCCCAGAAATGACGTGAATCTACGGAGGTCAGACCAAAAACGGTTTAAAGTGTGAAGGAATACAGAAAACAGGAGATAATTCTGACTAAATGTTTGCTTTTCTAAAGGCCTAATCTGCCTAAAACTCCACCTGCTGCTCAAAAACCTCTGAAGGACTGTTTTACATTTTTAGATAATGTAGTTTTAATATGTTTTTTTAAGTTATTGTTTATGTGTCATGTTCCCTTTTTTTGCCTGATGAAATGTCCTCACATTCATCTTGTGTGTGTTTGGTTTCTAAAAAGCCAACCAGGCAGCAGGAAGGAGGTTTGTGGTGTCTGGCTTAGTTTAACACACTTCCACTTCCTCTCCTCCTGTGGTGCAGACTGCACTGTGTGTTATATATATACGTGTGTGTTTGTGTGTAACCAGTTTGATTTAACTTGGTGTCCATGAAAATTCCATTTTTAGCTTTTGCCACATAATTCAGCCTTGATCTCTCAGTTTATCTAAATGAATAGTGTAACAAACAAGTCAGTAAATGAATGAACTTCTGATTTGGAAGGCATTAATGAATAAATCTCCTTTAGCAAATAGAAATAATTGTTAGGCATTTTAACTAAAACAAGAGCTAGAATGCACACAAGTTAATCGCTCTCTGGTTTCAGACAGTGAGAAAAAAGTGTATGTGTTTTTTATTGGGACTGTGTAAACTTCGAGCTTTAGCTGTATATATTGCAGCGGAAAGCAAATAATCAGTTTGTTAACACATCCTTAAAAAGACTTAAATTCACACATAAAACTAAGGCATTAAAATGTCTTAAATACACATAAAAGTAAGTTGGTCTTCATTGTGTTAATCACAGGTCTTGCATGTTGTTGTGGCAGGTCTGTTTAATCTCAGATATTCTATGTAGTTAGCAGCCGCCTCGGCCTGCGGTGGCTGCAGAGTAAATATATCCGGCGTGGGCGTCTCTGTGGTTTGATGGAAATGGACTTTGCTGTCTTCTTGAATCAGAGGAGCTCATAGCCAGCTGTCTCAAGTCGTCATTTCAATTTGGACGTAAATTGGATGAGACACACACACACACACACACACACAAACACACACACACACACACACACACACACACACACACACACACACACACACACACACACACACACAC
>CAEGAF010022407.1:0-37142 GCA_903067075.1 Micropoecilia bifurca
TGGGAACGCCTTGGGGTTCCTGGAGGAGCTGGAAGAAGTGGCTGGGGAGGGAAGTCTGGGCCTCCCTTCTGAAGCTGCTGCCCCCGCGACCCGACTCCGGATAAGCGGAAGAAAATGGATGGATGGATGGATGGATCTTTGCTTCTGAAACATGCATTTATTTAGTTTTAATGTAGCGGTACATAATACATAATTTCGCGGATGTATGAGCAGAACAATTGTTCAGTAAATTTAAACTCCAAAACATTCACATTTGTATGTGCTCCATTTTTTTAAACACAAGAATGTTTATATTCTCCTGTAGTCTTGTGTAAATTAAAACTACTGTCAGAATCATATGTCAAATCACAAGCTCTTTACTGACAGTCTGAAGCGGTGCTCAAGTTTTAAGAAGATTGTAGAAGGAACTAGACCAAGTCGGTGGGGCTGGAGGGAAGAGTCACAGAGGAGTCTGCCATTGTGAGAAACTCAGCCCAGTTCTGATAGAAGCCACGTGAATACTCTCCGGTGTCGATGACAAGTCCCCACAGGCGGCTCTGGCCCTTCCTGTTCCTCAGAGCCAGCTGAGCCTCACGCCCCGTCACATTGAAGCTGATGTTCAGAACCTGCGCTACCAGTAGGTAGAGCAGTCCAACTGTTATTATGCTGCTGTACCAGCAGCAGGTGAAGCAAAGGGCTGTGCTGTAAACACACACAGAGCAAACATATCAATACAGCATCTTATATTATTATAACATGTAATGCCTACGAAAAATGATTCCCCCCCCAAAAAAGATAAAGTCGATTTCTGCCTCTGCTGTCATATTACAGCTTTTTCCTTATACAGCAATCGGTTGAATTTGTCATTTTTTTATCCTGTTTTTGAAGAGTGTGCAGCACCTTGGCTGGCTGTAGACGCCGGGACAGTAGAAAAGGGCCGTCATCAGATACTGACGAGGACAGAGGCTGCGGAGCACCAAGCCGATCCCGTAGACGGAGGTCAGAACAAACACACAGAGGGTCTGCAGGAAGCTGCGGTGGTTTGCTTGTCCCACGCAGCTGTTTATCCTGCGGCATCTCGACATGCAACGCAGACAGACAGGTCAGAGGATGGAGACAAGATGATATTCCACATTTTGTCATGTAACAAACAGATACCTCAATGTGATTTACTGAATCAAATTAGTGCACAATTGCAAAGAGGAGGCTAATTTCCCCATGGTTTAAAAAAAATGTTCATGAAGAAAAAATGTTGCCCTCCTCTGATATTCCAATATCAATAATTGCCTTTGCTAGTATCCTAATTAGTAAACAGAGTCCTGCTGTGTGTAATTTATTCTCAGTATAAATAGAGCTTTTCTGTGATGATTTCAGAGCTTTCGCAAAAGTAACTAAGCAATAAGTTTGCATTCATAGAGATTTCATATATACATGAAATCATATATACATGCTACACTTTCTGATATCATCTTTATTTCAGATAAAATAAAATAAAACCATTTTTTCCACTTGAATCATTTTGTCAACATGATTGCAAGATTACTGCTAGACATCATGCTTTATGAAACACCTTATTGACAACTAAAGTTTTTTTTCCAGTTTTAAGCAATTTTTAAAGACATGATGCAGTTCCAGATTTTGCATCATGACCATAAACTGCTAATTTTTTGACAATTTTTTATACATCAAAACGTGGCCAACAAAGTTGACTTTCTACTACGTGTTAGAATGACTGGTCTGCAGCTTGTTTGTTGCACAGATGCTAACAGAAGTTATTACAGTAAAAAGATCTGCAATCTTGGTTGGGAAAATCCGCAAAAAAAAAAAAAAAAAATAGAAAAAAGAAAAGCGACAGATAAACTACTTTAAAGGAGACTCACCAGATGCAGTGATGATCCAGACGCTGAACACACGATCCACATGTTCTGCAGTGTCCGGCACGCGGGGGCCGCATTATTTTGCACACAGGACACAGGCTCCATTTTGTTGTTGGGGGATGTTTTCCTGTCTGTTCTGCAGTTGTTGCCTGGATAAATCCATCAGAACGAGTAGAGTCATCTTCTGCATCCATCCTCTGACGGTTTGCTTCATGGCGAGAGGCAGGGACAAATCCTGGACCTCTCTTAGTGTAAATGAGTGAAACTATAGTGAGAATCATCCCAGTGGTCACAGCACAAGTCTGCAGTGGGCTGACGTCCCCGCGGGGTAAAATCTCCACAATGAAGAGATAATACATGTAGGCCAGGGAGTAGAGGGCAAGGGTGAGGAAGAAGAGGGTGCGCCTTTTCCTTCGATGGGTGGCGTAGTAGTAAGACAGCACAAGGCCTGGCAGAGCAGTGAGGATGGTGATGCCGAGCAGGTAGTGCAGCGCTGCAGCTTTCAGCAGGAGAGGCAGCAGCAGCAGAGCCGGGATCATGGAGATCTCCAGGTGGTTGATCATGGTCCTAAGCACAGGAGACTGGAGCCCACATGAGGGTGGTTTCTCCTTCAGCCACCTGGGAAAGGCACAAGAAATCAGACTTAAGCAACACATTTTACTGTACTTTGATACGCTGCACGTTTTCAGGCTAAAATCATAGTTTTTTGGTTCCCTATCGACTTTGTTCTCAAATGAAAATGTTCCATCTGTTGAAAGCTACAGCAAAAATGCCAATTTTCTATAGTTTTGATAATATAATTTTTAACATAATCGACATATTGTAAAGGTATCAGATAAAATTCAAAAACCAACATGGTGTCAGTAATCCTAGAAACGCCTCAAAACTGGTTAAAATCAAAAAACTGTTTTTAAACAGTAACTCTTTCTCAAATACATATTTTACGCAGTGCATAAATGTGCTGGGAGCTTTTACAGTTGCAAAGTTATGCTGCTGCATAAAGAAATGTATGCATTATTTTATGGGTTTTTTTTATCATTTGGATAATAATGCCAAAAGAAATTGTGAAGGATGGTATATCTGTTTCCTGTTCTTCTTATATGTGTCTACATAACTGGCAACCAGCCCAGGGTGAATCCCAAAAAGGAACCAGCGTCTCTACAACCTTGAACAGGATTAAGGAGGTATTAAAAAAATCCAATGGGGTGTTATTTGTCAGGGTGGGATGACAAATAACATTCTGCAAATGAATGTACGGGAAGGAGTAGATAATGAACCGATGGGCTCTGCTTTTGTAGGAATGAAAGGATAATCTAATCTAATAATCAAAGTATTTCAAAGACGTTCTTGGCTTGCTGGTTAAAAGCAGTTTCATCCCATGCCTTACCTATTGAACGCTTCGTCCAGATCTTCACAGTCACAGCGACACCTGTACTGGTAGATGTCACATTCACAGCAACACATGGGATCATCCGGCTCTGGAGGCTTCAGCTTCTCCCATTTCATAGTGACCCGCTAAAGATCCCACCGATGTTTAGCTACTGTAAAAGAAAATGCAATCATGAAAGCAGAAGAAAAAGCATATAGATAAAAATGTGTCATTTTAATGGCTTAAAAACAATCAGAAAGCAACGTTTCTGGCAAAGAAAAATCTAAAAAAAAGCGCCATCACCTAAATTGATAGACACTCATCTAACTTGACTCTGTTGGATAGCAAACTCTGTGCTTGTTATGTTCATTTGAGAAGGATGGCTAATGTTAAAAAAATAACGCTGAAAATGGAAGCTGTGAATTTTATTTTGGGTGTTGTCATGTCAAGGAGCAGAAGCAAGAAGTGATCTTGTTTACACTACATTAGATAAAAATATATGTAATGTATAGCTGTAGATCTATAAACCAGATGCTCAGGTGACAGAAAAAAATGGTTGCAGTGAGTGAATGGATTAAATGCATTCCAAGCTACTATCAGAAGATTAACTAGGTTCTGTTTAAAAACTATAATAAAGTATAAACTTCAATTACGTCTGATTGGTTTCACATCCTGGGAGATTAAGATCTAATTTGTTAAAACAAGGCCACTGTGTCTGCAGAGACCAGCTATCTGGGCCAGCAAACCTGAGACCCCAACACTCCGAGATGTCCTGGAGTTACTGTAGGTGCAATGTATTTAAAAGACAAAGATTCAATGAAGAATGCATCAAAAACAAAAGGATAAATAATAAATAGACCAGTTTTGAACAATTTCAAATCTTGCACTGATCTAATGAAGATCAGTGCGAGTCTATTATATTTTAACGGCATTGAAATGCTAGGGAAGACATTCACAAACAAATCGACAGTTTCTGTTTACTTACGTACGTCGCACCTCTTTTGTTTCTGGTCAAAATGTGAAGCTGGACAGAGTTAGAGTCAGTTATTCCGAGTGTAAACGATAAGTGACGATGTAGAAACAAAAATGAGAAATGACCTCTTGTCACCAAGCTCCTTCTGTCAGTGATTGAAGGGAAAGATGAACAGAGCAGCCAAGTTTCTCATCAGTCATTGGTGTTGGGTGGGGAAAAAAAACACACAAAAAAGAAACTGGCATGTTTCAGCCCTGGCTGGTGCAGCAGCAGCAGCAGCAGCAGCAGCAGCAGCAGCATGTCAGTGCAGGGAGATGGTTTCCATTGCTCGGATTCCCATGGAGGAAGTGTCCCAACAGAAGGCAGCTTTAATTCCTCTTGACAAGTGGTTTTAATATCATGTTGCATCTACCGGCTCACGTAACTTTGAATACTTTACAAGTCGTCCTCTGGCATACGCGATCCTCTGTCAGTTGTCGTTTCAGATTTTAATACTGGCATGCTTGGCAAATATGGAAGCCCCCTGTACGGGTTTGGGCCGACCAGAGAGACCGCCCCCCTGCCCCCCTGCCCCACTGCCCCCCTGCTCTGCTGAGGTGTTCGAAAGCTGCAACGGCAGCTCTGATGATCCACACTCGGCTGGATGAGGTGAGCATGAGAAACATGACAGGCACTCATACGATGAGAGAGTGATGGTTGATCCACGAGCAGCTCCACCCTCACGGATCACATTTCCTCCCACAAGATGTTTGACCTTCCAGCTCCCACACAGGAAACTATGTTGAGAGTGTTGGTGTGTGATCTGTGCTCTGGTGTGTGTGTGTTTTCTTATACATTTTTGCTTGTGAATGCTTCGCTCGTCGCACCTCTTTTCACTTAAAGTGACAATGTGGTAAGTGACCCCTGCAGTGAAATCGGCCTCTGATTGCCCCCCTCCCTGCTTTGTGGTGTTTACAAGATGGTTCGGCTTCACGCTCGTAAACACCTCAGCGGTGAGCTTGCAAAACTATTCATACCCCATTGAACTTTTTGACATTTCGTCATAATACAGCCACAAACTTTTATGGCTTAATATTTTTCATGTAGATGTTACAGGGGACAGTCCAACAAAAGTACTGCGTCAAAATGGAAGTGAAATGCTGCATGGCCTCAAATCTCAAACAGTTGAAGACCAAAAACTCCTATGTGTTTTTATACTATCCCCCCTCACTGGATAATTTGTCTTATCACCTTTTCCGACAGCTGTTTTTTTGGTGGGTGAGGTTGTTGCATCTAAAAACTTTTGTCTTTGTCAGTTTTTATTTGGAAATCACTTGTAGCTCAGTCAGATTGGATGGGAAGCATCTGTAATTTGCAAACATACATGTTTAACCTTTATCACATATTTTTAATTGGATTTAGATCTGGACTCTGCCTTTCTAATAGCTGCTCTTTGGCCTCGGACAACCATTTATAGCTCTGGGTTTATGCTACGGTGGAAGGTGAAATTATGTCCCTGTTGCTTCCAACAAGTTGTTTTGTCCAGTATTTGCCTCTTCTAAGCAAGTTTGACAAGTTTACATAATCCTCATAAAAAACATCCTCACAGCATGTAGAAAACCAACGGAACTGCAAAGACATTGTTAAGTAAACAAGCTAATAACTGCAATTACCAAAACGTCAGTAGTCAAAAACAAGATGGCCGACTGGGGATAATGTCTCAAGTAACTGCAGCATTTGTCCATTAAAAAAATAAATTGTAATAAAGTTTTAAATTTCTGCACACTATTTCATGCTTTTATTGGTTTAACAAATGAATTTCTCTAAAGAATCTCTCAGGCCTTCACCAAACTGCTGGATTTATACCGAGGTAATTTGAGATGGACTTCCTTTTAAGCACCATATCAGTGGATTTTAATTTGCAATATCAGAGTGAATGGAGCTTAACTTTAGATTTTGTTAATAAAAAAAGCGTGTAGTTTTCTTCCACTTCACAGCTTTGTTGTTATACTATATGTTGTTCTATTGCATAAAATCTGGAGAAAATACACTGACGTGGGGCTGTAACATAGACTTTAAATAAGGTCAAGTGGTAAAAAGATTCGGCAAAACGCTGCATCCGTCTAGCTTTACATCACCACTAAACAGGGCAAAAGAGAAAGTATGGATCATAAGTGTTTAATGCAGGCCTCACTGTGTTAACGGGCAGCTGCATAAGAAAAGAGAAAGCACTTCGGCGCCTGGAGGATTGAGCTTCCTGGAAGCTACTAGAACAAATCAAAGTTATTAACTGGTCTCGATAAGAGACATTTTTCCATAATGTTTTCTAATTACTTCAATTTAGTAGCAGAACCACATGGTACATAGTTTTCACAGGAGCAAACATGTGATTTTTAATATTTTTTTTCTAATTTTCCCTCCATAACTTCCCCACACAGTCATTACAAACCAAAGAATCAGAGCTGCAGGTGCATTATGACCTGCAGGCTGGTGTATTCTGAGCCCTTAATGTCTATATAAATGTGCGTCTAGACAAACTGAATCAATGCAGGCGAAAAGATGCTGCTCTTGGCTTTACGGGTTGTGCTTCCATTAGTCTTAATGGAGGCCGGAACCTGAGATAACAGCTCTAAACCAATTTGGAAGACGCCATGCTGTGGCTCTGAAACAGCAGAATGTGCTGAAGTCCACCGCTGAGGTAAAATGCTTACTACTGTTCAGTATAAGTGCAAAGGTCTAGATGCATGTTTCTTCTACATTACAGGTTCTTCTGATTGCTCACAAAGCTCTTGCAGAGTTTTTTTTCTTTTTAATTGAACACACAAGACTTTTTGAAGATTTCTTTCTCCTGATCTTCTCCTAGGATTTCTTTCCCAAGGTTAGACCACGACAAGAGGGGGATCTTTGACCATTCCTTTTTGCACAATCTTTCTGAATCATAGAGTCCTGATTCCTCCCTCATGCCCTCTTCTCCAAATCTCACCCCACAGTTTTCTAATGGATTTTAGATCTGAGAAGAAGAGCTTAAGATCTTTATTTCCTCTGATATTTCTGAGATTTTACCATTTCATGCACTCCAACAAGGTTTCTGGGTCCTTATGAGGAGGACTTTACTTTCTCGAGATGAGTTTCCACTTTGATAATGTTTTGATGATGACAGATTCAAAAAAGCAAAAGAAAAAGCTAAAACATCCAAGGTGGTGAGTATTTTTTAGGGAATGCATACATTGTCTCATTTGGTTTACTGATGAAGAAAGACAACCACTGTCAATTAAATTTAATGAAACACAAGCATTTTAAACAAATGCTTGTGAAAAAGCAAGTTCTTAATATGCTAAGCTACTGTGGAGGATTTTTCAAGACACCGAGATATTAAAACTGTGTGTACGCCACCTAGTGGGAGGATCTGCAATATGTACTTTGTCCCAAAAACTACAAAATGGGATGTTTGAACTTGTCTGATAAAACAAGGTGGTAATATTAATTACAACTTCCTCCTTCTTAAAACCAGTTAATATTGACATCAACAGGAATGTGACAAACAAAACTTCATTGTGAGGATAAACATGCACAGGAGGTAAATGTAGTGAAGTGAGGATTACAGTGTTGATATAAAGGTAAACAGAGAGCTTTCTTTCTTTACCCTATCAGACTGGAGTTGGCACCAAAATTGGTCCATCAGTTTCTCTCTCCATCCCTTATAAACAAGATGCCACTTAGAGTGACCCCTGACTCAAGGGAATCTGTCGCAGCCGTTTTAGTTTGTGAACTACGACTGCAGATTTAAATAAACTGAAAATGCAAAACATCCCAGCCATCTTATATCTTGAGATAATGTTCAAAAACAAAAGGAGGATTGGGGTTACAGTTGGTGGAGTCTGATCCAGGCATCCTACAGTCTCACAAATTAAAGGGAGAAATATGATCATGATGCTGTCTCTCATCAACAACATGGAAGAAGACTTTTCTGGGGAGGTGAGGATGTTTGATCCCTCAAGTGATTGTAACCCGCAACCTGATCCCATTTCTCAAAAACTCAAGAGAACATGATAAAAGTCTCACTTCAAAGACAAACTTTGAGGTATTCTTTTTGTATTTATTTTAAAGTACCACCAATATAACATACATTTGTTTAAACACAAACTAAAAGATTATTTCATTATACATTTTTACACATATCAAGTGTAGAGTCCACACCACAATCACCCTCAAGAGGTAGGAGGCAAAAAGAATAAACCCCACTGACTGCACCCTGAATACTCTGTCCCTTTATTCATCTGCATGGTTTAAGTTGAGTTTAAAAAAAATCTGCACTGTTCATCATTTCAAGAAAAAAAGAAGAGACATCTTCATTTTCACTCTGAAAAGAGTTTGATGCAAGTGCGACTGCTGATCAAAGCCCACAGGTTTGAACCTTTGGCCAGAAGCAGGCATGAAAGTCTCTACAGAACACAGCAAATGTTCCAGCAACAGGTTTTAAATCAAATAAAATTCAAAAGACCAAAATGAGATCAAAATGTACGACAGTCCTGGAATGTTTGGGGTGATGTAAACACAGAGGGAATGTTCACACAGATGAGGAGGACAAACACAACGTGGGCCAACGATTCTGGACTATAAGCTTCGGCTACTTTGGTGTAGAGACGAGAAACTGGAGGCTCATTCCTCGAGGGTCCGGAAGGCATTCTGCATGTCCTCCAGCAGCTGGGCATACTCTGCCTTGATCTTAGCTTCTCCATCTTTAACAGGGTCCTGGGAAAGACACACAACAACTTCATGTTTCCCAATGTCGCTCCTAAAATACGTAACAAATCGAGCAGAACTGAACGTACCTTGAACTTCATGGAGCTGACCCTGTACAGGATCTCTCCCATGTGCTCCTTGATCATGGCCCAGGTGATCTTGTTGTCGCTCTGAGCCGTGGACTCCACTGCGTGTCGGGCCATGTCGTAGAACGCAATCATGTTTGAGAGGACGCCGACGGTTTTGTAAAAGGGGCAGAACCTGCGTGTGGAGGCCGGAGGAAAATGTGTGAACCTCGTCAGTTATGTAAGAATCGCATGAAGGAAAAAACATCCACAGACTTGTTCCCGCCGTTTCCAAGAAGTTCAATTTGTCAGTTTACTTGTGTAGGACAAACCGGCAACAAGGCAGTTCAAAGTGATTTATATAATAAAAACATTATATATATACATTATATTATATATAAACATCACCAAAATCATCAAGAATAATCATCAAATATATTGATCAATGTTCTTTTTCTTATTAATCCAAAGAGGGTTTTTAGCTTTGATTTGATCAGCATCTAGAAGGTGATAAAACATATAATGTGTAATATGTTTAAAAATAAAAAGTAAGCAGCTTTAATCATGTTTAGAAGCACAGAAAAAGTATGGCACTCATTGGAAAAAAGGAAAAAGAATGTGACATAACTTACTGAGATTAAAGCGTAACAATGATTTACATCATGCAAGTTGTCAGAAAAGAATTCAACTTGGGAAAAAAAGACAACGGTGAGCCACCCCAGGTATATGCCTGGCAAAATAAGTACCCATAGTGAAGGTATGATTTTTAAAATGAATGAAAATAGGTTCTCTCACCTGTCGTAGGGGGTGTAGCCGTTCTGCTGCAGGAAGTCATCCTTTATGAGCTTAGCTACTTCCAGAGTGATTTTATCAGTCTCAGCGAGAGACGCCTGCACACAAAACAAGATCTTGTTACGTTCGCACTGTCAGCAGCCATCAGCTGACCCAACGCTGGTCAGAATAAAAGACACACAGGATCAGATCACGTTCAATGTTTCGTCACTGTGCACCAACCCATCAGTCACGTGTAATAATTGCACTAAAGGAATTATGTGTTGCTTCCCTTGCCACACAAGTTGCAAATCATAAATGATCAACAGTTTTTAATCTGAGATTTGGTCACATGTTCTTCCCTCTCTGACCTCCTTACTTTGCCTACGAGCTGCACAATTTCAGCCAAGTCCTCCTCCTCCTGCAGAATCTCCTTCGCTTTTGTACGAAGAGGGACAAACTCTGGAAAGTGTTTGTCGTAATATTCATCCAGCGCTCGCGTGTACTTGCTGTAGCTGATTAGCCAGTTTACTGAAGGGAAGTGCTTTCTCTGAGCCAGCTTCTTGTCCAAGCCCCAGAAAACCTGAGAGGAACAAGCAACATCTCACATACGTTGAATCAGGAAGAGGAGGAGGATCCACGACTGAGGCACCGCAACCGGCAGCGTACCTGAACTATTCCCAACGTGGCTGAAGTGACTGGATCTGAGAAGTCTCCACCAGGGGGCGACACACTAACAGGAATCACCAAATTAAAACCAGAGTCAAGTCAATAAAAAACTAGAGGTAAAGATGATCATTATAATCATGATGTTAAACGCTCCTTTTCCTTTTAACAACATTTCTGATAAAAAAATGTGTTTTTAGCAATCTAACATGAAGCAGAACAACAGAAACATGGACTGACGCTCCAACGATGCTGACGCTGCCTTCTCTCTCTGGATTCCCCAGGCACTTCACGCGTCCGGCGCGCTCGTAGAAGGAAGCCAGCCTGGCGCCCAGATAGGCAGGATAGCCGCTGTCTGCAAGCAGGAGCATCACATCCTCAGCGTTTTTAACAGCTCGAAAAAAGGTACAGGCAGTGCTAGATTTTTCCTGGTCTCAGTTATCTATGTCGGACAGACAGTCTCTGCACATGCAAATAAATAAATAAATACCATATGACCCATTAACTCACCTGCAGGCATTTCAGCCAGTCTCCCAGAAATTTCTCTCAGCGCCTCGGCCCATCGGGACGTTGAGTCGGCCATCATGCTCACATTGTAGCCCATATCTCTGAAGTACTCAGACAGCGTGATCCCTGCAGAGACATGAACAATATTATTAAATCTAATGGGTGTTTGGTTTGCTAACCGTAAGCCACAAAACACTTTTTAGACAATATCTGTATATTTAAATTATAAAAAAGAAACACACCTACATGATATCACTATCTGACTTTAAATATTACATTATTCAAAACTGTTCAACTTGGGTCAAGGGTTTTACGTATTTTTCCACAAGCAAAACTTTCTCCTACTGTTCTCCAGACGTAACGATGATCATAATGGTCAAACTCTTCCGTTTATGTTTTATAAGAACACAAGATATGTGTCCAAAACGTAAGATCCTTGTCTGTGAGCGCATTTGCAAACCGTGATCTTGCTTTTGAATTTGTGGCTTCTTCCTCCCTGCATGGCCTTGGAGCTCAAGTCGTTAAGGACTTATTTTATTAAAGATGAGACTCTCTTACCAGCTTCAAACAAACACTATCTGCACAGGGCCTTGTTTTGGAGGCGACATGCACACACCTGTATAGATGGAAGCCTCTCGAGCGGCCACAGGCATGTTGGACGTGTTCGCAACCAGCGCCGTTCTCTTCATGATGCTCTCAACTTTGCCATCAACTTCCATTGTAAGCTGTTGAGCAAAGAAAACAGTAGCATTACGTCAGTTTATATCGTCTTAACATGACTTAAGTGAGGACATTTCTGATCCACAGCCATCTATAGAAAACCCAATACTCTCACTAGGATATCCAAAACTTGGTGTTTTCCCCCAACCCCCATTTTCTTTTGGTGATGCAGAGTGTTACTTCATATGTCTTGCGGTATTGTGGCCACAAAAAAAAAAAAAAAAATGTAGTTGCTCTTTTTTATATTCAACCCAGTGACAGTTTACCTTTTATTCTTTGTCTGCAGAATCTTAAATTTAAGGCTAAAAAGATCAAAACTATGAAACAAACAAAAGAAATGCCATAACTGTAGATACTGAAAACTGAAAGTGGCAAATTTTTTCTGAGTTTGAGAAGTATAAAAAGTGTTCCAGTCCCAGAAATTCCACATTAAAACGTTAAAGTTGCTCCACCAACCTCTGGGAAATCCCGCAGCACTTCAGACATTTCATTGCCACGTTCCCCACAGCCCACATAGATGATGACGTCACTGTTGGAGTACTTTGACAGCGACTGCGAGATCACGGTCTTTCCGCACCCAAAGGCTCCAGGGATAGCAGTGGTGCCACCTTGTACACATCTATGAAAAGTAAGAATCATGCAGGTGTAAACAGTTGACAAATAAATATTTATGCAACAAATTAATGGGATTAAATGCGACATGAATCGATATCCAAAGAAGCACTCACGGGAAAAGTGCATCAAGAACTCTCTGGCCAGTCAGCAGTGGATGATTGGCAGGTAGTTTCTCTGTTACTGGGCGAATTTGTCGTACTGGCCACACCTGGACCATGGTAAACTTCTCCTTTACTCCTTCGAATTCAAGCTCCAAAACAACATCCTACACGCAAAAAAAAAAGATCAAATTGAAACAAATACATCATTTAGTTCAAAAACTCTGAAGCGCATTCAGCTTTATGAGCAGCACTCACAGAAAGGTCGTAGTTCCCAGGTGGAGCCAGGTAGGTGACAGTGCCTCTGTTCCGAGGCGGAAGCAGGAGTTTGTGCTTAATTAAGGAGTTTTCAAACACAGTTCCGTAAATATCTCCGCCTGTGATGTGACTGCCAACCTATAGCCGGGAAAAAAATAATTAGTTGAGAATAATAATAGTTGAGAAATAGTCATTAAATCCAAAGTAGTATTGTCGAAGATTTCCCACCCGAAGGCTCTGGCCGGGAGTAAATTCCCATTTGATGTCTCTGTTAAGAGCGCCGATATTTACTCCTCGCGGGATGTAGATACTTTGAGTCAGATCATTAATGTCTTTTAGAGGACGTTGGATACCGTCAAAGATGGAGCCCATGATTCCCGGCCCCAGCTCTACAGAGAGGGGTTTCCCCGTTCGGAGGACGGGGTCACCGACAGACACACCAGCTGGAGCATAGAGTTAGGAGAAAACAAACACACCTACAAAACCAAGGAGATCGAAAGATGCTTTTGACACCATTACATATGTTCCTTATTAAAAGCTGTAACTTGAACAGTGACATTTAATATAATGGGAGGTTTTGCGACAGTAGGAAGGATACAGGTCTCTTCGTACACCTGGATTGTCGCCATGTCTCCCTCTAAACGGATGATTTCTCCAACCAGCTCGCTGTGGCCGACGCGAACCAGCTCATACATGGCAGCTCCAGCCATGGCGGTGGCCGTCACCACTGTCAGTTGCAGGGGCAGGAATGAAAAAAAACAAAAAAAATATTCACAAAAGAACAAAAAAATGTAAAAAAAAAAAAAAAAGAAAAAAAAATATATTTCTACATCTACCAGTTTTGACATTTTAAATAACACAAAAACTTAAACGAATCCAACTGAACACTGGATTAAAATCCAACCGTCTTATGGACGTATTAAAAGGGATTATTTAAGTCTTCTTATTACATTTGCTTTTGATAAATAACTTGAAGCAGAATAATTAGACGAAACACAGCTACTCTTCATGACACCACTGGAATCTGTTTGGAAAACTGGGCAGACCTGGTCCTGAAACTCCATGAACATATCCGAACTGGCTTTCTCTCTCCTCATCCTGGATCTTAGGAAGCTTTGACGTGTCCATAGTTTAATTTACGTCCTGCAAAGAAAAGAGGAGGGAAGGAGGGTGAAGAGTTGACAGAGTTTATTTAATATGACACACTCAGACATACAAAACCTTTATATCATTTAAAATATGGTAACGAAAGTCATGCTAAGTACAAAGAGGCTGAAGTCACACAGTATCTGATCACTTGTTTCATTTTTTATTTATTTTTTGACGACTCATTGTGCAGAATAGCAGAAGGTGTCTGAAAAATGAATAGACAAGTTAAGTAGATCACAAACTAGCCTTAAAGGACAGACGGCTGTCTCATGTTTTGACTTGAAAGCTGATTTGTACGTGAACGAGTCAGGTGACAAGCTAGCAGAGTCCCGAGACTCATCCCAGTCACAGATACTCAGATAAAACTCATTTACACAGCGCTGGGGCACCAACATCACACGACGCTAAAGACAAACGTTTCTGTGAAACTCGCACCAAATAACGTCAACATGAGAATTTTACCTTAAACTGATATGAAGTTGTGCCCAGGTTTGTCTCTGCTGTCGCAAAATAAGGAGGAGCTTCCCTGTGCTAATCACCTGCAAAGCACCGGGCTGTCACAGGAAGAAAACGTCTCCATTTTGGCTCAGACAGCTTCGTATTTCCTCCAATTGTGCTGGCGGCGTCTTGAGCCAATATGGCGTCTGAGGATAAACAGTTTCCCACCCTGTGCAGTTCCGTCTGTCCGCTCACGTATCACAGACGCATTACTGACCTCTGCTGGACAGAAGTGAAAACGCACATAACTTACAGCGCCTCTAAATGATATTCAATAACAAAACAAAGCGTAATGAGCTGAAGAACAGAATAATATTAAAAAAAAACAACAAAAACGAAAAAATCAAGAAAGATGTGCATTTAAGATATATAATATTAAGTTAAGGACGTGGGGAAACGGTTTTGTATTGATGATAAGGAAGTGATACACAAACAGTATAAAACATTTAAAAAATAGACTTAAAAATCCTGTGTTAAAACTATATAGAAAGAGAAACAAAATAAAATCTACATTCATTAGAAATGGTTAGTGTAAAAATCAACCATTATCTGAGTAAGATACAGAATAATAATAATAAACATAAAGCTGCTTAATTTTTGGGAGGGTCAAAAAAGGGAGAAAAGGGTAGAGAAAGATGAAGTGAAGGACAAAGAAATTCTCATAAAGACGTTTATCAAATATTTATTTGCATTTAATTATTTTTCCAAAACACTTCAGAACAAACATGGGCAGAAACATTTAATGGGGCGTTATATTTTATACATACAATAATGAACATATAAACACATTTATGTAAAATTTAGATGGATTTGATCCCACACACACTTAAACTTGTAACATTGACAGCGCCTCTGGTCTGTACAAGTGTTCAGTTTCCTGTTAGGCTGCGCCACAGAAAGAGACCGTGACACCTTAGAACGGACATGGATGACAGCCAGACATGGCATGTATTATTTATATTGGTGTTTACTTTCTTGCAGAGGATTTTCAGAATTTATTTAGGTAGAAAAATGGGTTTTAAACTTAAAATTCTCATTGATAAGATCCGTTTTGTTCTGTCAGTTTTGATTTATAAAACATTATTGGAATAAAGACAAACATAAAAAAAATTTAAGTTATAAAACACACATGATTTAGTTTTTTTTACATGCAGAAGTAAATATTTATTTAATTCATGCATTTTGCTAGAGGTACGAAATAAGCATGTGAAATATATGGCTCTGTCTAAACCCTGGATGGAGGTAACAAGTTCAAGCACAATTTCCTTTTTTTAGAGGGTTCCCAAAAAAACTACATAACTACATATAAATCACATTCTTCAGTTTATGCAAGGTTAGTCTGACCAGTCGTTTTCTTCAAACTCAGAATCATCCTCAGAGTCACTGTATTCAACTGCAATGCGTCGGGACAGGATGGTGGCCACGTCGTTCCCCACCGGCTCCCTCTTGTTCTGCTGCTCCTGCTGCTCTTGAACTTTCTTCAGCTGGATGCCTAACAATAGAAGAAAACATAAATCAGCAAACCTTTTTCACAAAATGACATCAGAGAAGCCATGCTCACCCATCCGAATGGCAGACAGCAGATCACTTCTGGCATCTTTAACCGGTTTGGCTTCATTGCGTCTTGAGGGCGCAGCTGGGGGAGGCAGAGGTGGAGGAGGGGGACCCGGAGGTGGAGGCGCCATATGTGGGCCCGGAGGAGGCACCGGCGGCAGCGGGTAACCTGGTCCGATGTGCACAGCTCCATTATTCAATGGTGGTGGTGGAAAGCCAAATCCAGTCTGGGCGGATGGGATGGATGGGCCTTGGGGAGGAGGAGGAGGAACGGAGCTGTTCAAAGGAAAGAAGGTTAAAATTAGTGCCACAAACCTCAGCAATAGGAAGTTATATTTTGAAACTAGCTTATTTTGGGGGCAAAGAATGACATACACTCTCCACAGGCATGACTGTCATGTTCATTTGGGGCCTCAAACTAGTTTATTTAAATACATTTTTTCAGAGTTTTCTGATAATTCAAAATGCAACGTTAATGATTTTTATTACTAAATCGGGCAGACATGTATTAATTTATTGTGGATCATTTCTTAAACCCACCAACAAGATATAATTAGATTGGATTTTTTATTTATTTTTTTACCATTTCTGATAAGAGTAGTAACTATAAACTGGTTTATTTCCACTTCTTGCATTTTCAAGCTATTCCAAAAGCTGGTTGTAAAGCTAATTTATTTTTATGTGCACTGTGCCAAGATTTGAATTATATAGCTACTCATCTGAGGTGCTGTTTGCAGGAACCCCAGCATGTTGCCCTTAGATGAAAAGGAATTGGTTCAGTTATTTAAAAACAACGCAGGTAATGATAACTCAAGTCTATCATTACCTGAACACAAGAGTCACTATCCAAAGTGAAACTTTTGATTGGTGAAATAAAAAGCTCCCACTCAAAAATCAACGCTTTGAAAGTTAGCTGGCATTTGCACCTGCCTACATAAATAAGTTAAGTATTTGCTCAAAAACAATTTCTTTGTCAAAAGCGATGAAGACTGAGGTGTCTGACCGCAATGTCAAAAAGGAATCAAGTGAAGCATTAAAATGTAGAAATACTTTACCAGCAGTAAAACAAGGAGTTGGCAGTAACATGCTGAGGGTCTGTTACATTTCCAGTTGTAATTGTGCATTTGGAAAATTGCAAGAATATTGAAGGAGAAGAATGACTATCTACATGAATGACTATCTACATGTGTTAACCTCAAATCAACAGCTAAACTGAGAGATCTGCACCCAAATCAGTGTTTTATAAAGTAATATCAAACACACATCCAAACAACGTTAAGGATGGACATGGGGTGCAAACATTCAACTTTTGCATCGGCCCTGATCTCAACTTGCCTGAATGCACACTACCACAAAACTCTGCAGGATGAATTAATTCATCCACCACAAAAACTTGCCAGGACACGACAGAACAACATGAAAATATGAGCTGGAAATTATATGTTTTCACTTTCACCTACTCCTTTCCAAACATTTTGTTTCGCAAATCTGAGAAATGCTGTTAATCTGACATCTAACAAATTAATCTGACATTCCTGCTGATGATGCGTCTAGCTCCTGAACAGCACAATACGTACTTGCAGTCTGCAGCCAGACGTGCAGAACCGTTTAATCTGTCTGCAACGCAGGGCTCTGCTGCAGCATAAGTTGCTCTCTTGTAGTTGACATCGATGCTGTGGTATTCGTGCTCCACAGGTGGTGAGGGATGTGCGTTTCCCGGGATGTAATCATGGGACCTGGCATAGTTGCAAACAGCGTGAGCAGGTACTGGAGGGATTGGGTAGTCCAGAAGGTCGGGCCTGGATAAACAATGACAGTGAGGGAGATTATGATGCAGATGCCTTCGCATATCCAGATGGTCCCTCTTTTTTCCCCCAAAAATGCCATATCACAAGCTCAAAACAGAAGGGATGAAAAAAGCAAACATGCTGTGGAGGATGTTTGTTGAAAAGTATCCAGTTTCACTCTGCATTTCTGAAATTTTTCACTCATAAATAAAGTGAACATTTATTTTAAATCCTACAAAGTAAGCATGAATGTTATTTAATGGATTTAAGTTATAATAAACATTTAGAGTAGTTAAAACCAAGCCTGTGTCGAAAAAGCAATAAATTATCATGATAAATTGAATTCTGCTCAATAATTTTCCATTTGCATGACTGTTAACCTAATTTCTGTCAATCTTTCTGTCAAAGACTGGACGACAAAAGGTTTCAGTCTGGTGCGTTGCCTTTTTCAGTCCTCCAGTTCCAGTGTTAAATGTTCATTAGAAATGATAGTTTATTGATCTTTTAGAGGGTGTACTTGGATTATTATGCCATTGCCGTTATATTACTTGAGCAAATCAAAGCAATATTATTATTGTCTGCAAAAACGTTTTAGCCTGCCAAAATTTGTTATTGTGGCAGGCCAAGTGGAAACTTTTAAAATTAAGAAGATGAACTAGTGTGACAATGGTGTAATAGCTTGCAGCTATTATTTTTTTTTTCAAGGTGATATTTTATAGAATATATATGTATACATATTATCTCGTTTGAAGGAAAAAATCCCAATAAATCACTGAATAAATCTGGTGAAATCCCTACACAAAAGAAACAAGATTGAAAACCCAACCTACATGAGGTGCTATATTAAATACAGATCAGATTATGATGAGAGATTTATTGCATGGGTTCAGAGGCCTTTCGAAAACATTTAATTTGTGCAAATACAAAATAAAGGAAAGGATTGACTGAGAGAAATCAAAATTGGTTTTCGTGCCTGTATTTAAGGTAACAGGTGATATAAATGTTTCCTAATAAAAATCTTTTTTTTATTCAGGATGAAAAACATCATTTGTCATTTATAAAAAGCCTCTGCAACAAGAAACATTTGGCACAATGTAAAATGAAATAAAATGCAACCGTGAATTGAAATGAACCAATTGGAATCACTTTTGATTTTTCACGCTCGCAGCATCTCGTCTCCTAAATTCTTTCAGATGCATTGCATCAAACTGAAAGGATTCGGGAAAAAAGAAAAATAATAGTTTGAGTTTCAAAAGTTAAGTCTGCATATTAACCTTTAAAAATCTAAAATTACACAACACAGAAAACTGAACACTACCAACAACAAAATAACATAAGAAGATGAAAAAAAAATATATATTTTTGTAATCACAAACTTGTTTGAAAAAAGGAAGGAAAAGGAAACCCTTGCCTGCCGTCAGGAGAGAGGGAACCTTCTGACGACGCTCCCCGTCGAAGGGTTTTTGGATGGCGGTGATCTGGACGGAGCTCTTTATCGAAAGCCATAATGTTCCACTCATGTCTGCGGTTCCGCGCCTTCCTCACCTTCTTCACCTCCCGCTGGAGGGTGCTGCTCTCCATGCTCCTCTTCTGCTCCTTTCAAAAAGTAATTTAAAGACAAAGGAGTGAGTACTTACTCAAAACGTGAAACACATAAAAACGCTTTTACCCGTTGTCTCCGCCTTTCTTTCCTCTTGTCCTCGGTGTCCTGGAGCATCTTCTCCTTCCAAAGATCAAAAAAGTACGACGGGTCCGAGTAGAACTTCATGGCGTCGGTGGAGTCCTCCCTGTATTGTTTTGAATAAAACAGTTTGCAAAGACTGAAAACATAAAGTGAAGTGACGGTTGACGTGGGACACGTGCAGAACCTGTAAGCCGTGAGGGCACCAAGAGGGGGAGGCCTGTCACAGCCCTCATACATTTCAGCAACAGAGCTGGGAGTGCTGCCTTTGGACAAAACCTCCTGGTCCTGGACCGCAGTGCCTTGATAGGCCTTCCTCATGTTTATGTCCTGAAGAGACACTGTGGAGCAGCAAGAGCAGAGGTAGAAAGAAGTCTGTTAACAATCAGCGACAGTAGGAAAAGGTGTAGGTTTTCAGTGGACTGACCTTCCTCCACGCTGGAGTCCAGTTGGGTGACTTTGACTGCCAAGCGGTCAATACGGTCCTGGAGAGAGTTTGCACGACTGTAAAATGTGTTGGCCTCGTTAAAAAGCTCCCCAAACACGTTTTCTGCATGCTTACCTGCAACGGAAACACAAGGAAAAGGAAAGAGAATCCCACTTTAACAAAAGGCGTAAAATAATAAAAATACAACTTTGCAGGGTCAATACGTTGCAACGACACAAAGTGTCATCTTTGGCAGGAAACTTTGGACAACCCTGAGCATCCTTTTCTTGACACTGTCATAGAAAACAGACTCTTCAGTTCAAAGCCTCTTTAAATTTACCGTAACACAGACTATGCAGCTACAAGAGATCCTTCCTGCCCACAGGCATCACCATCTACAACAACTCTTTGAAGAACCTTGAATTAATTTTATTTAGAAAGATGTTTAATTTACCTTTGGGATCAATACAGTATTTTTGGATTTGAATTTGAATTGAAGGAAAAAGGTATTGAGTTTCTTCTTATGCAAACTGTGTTGTGCTCTTTGGGCTGTTTGCATGCTGCCACTACCACAGCACCGATCCACTTAGTGTGAAAGCTATCCTTAGATGGTCAGTGTTTAGCTCTCCACCCACCTACTCTCCATCTTATTTGCCTGTTGGACAGAGCTTTACGGTAAGCTGTAAGCCTGAGTTACTTCACTTAATCCACACATACACAGAAACACACGCACACACACGCACACACACACACCTACACACACACTGTGATCAGGCAAGCCATCGACCAGATGTCCATGAGAGAATTTACCCTGTCTAAATATTTCTTTCTTAATCTGTCATATTGCAAAGAGGCAACCCTCACAGCAGAAAAATGTCCCTGCTACCAGAGTTGGGTGAAAACTAGTTACAATATTGTTTCTACGTCGTACATTTTACTTTTACTTGAAGAAAAAGAAGCAAGTTTTAACCAAAATGCACCACACACACACACACACACACACACACACACACACACACACACACACACACACACACACACACACACACACACACACTGCATTTTTGTTAAAGTTTCCTAAGTTTTTTATTGAAAGAAAGAGATTTAGAAAACAATTCATGTCCACTTAACTTTGTAACTTGGTCTGTCTGATTATGTAATTTTGAAATGTAAAATGATTGATAATTTGATCAGTTACTCTGTTCTTTAGGAGACCTTTTAACTCTTATTTGATAAATTTCTGGGGTGGCTATACTTTTTACTTTTACTCTAGTAAAAGCAGCACTAGCCAGGTAGCGCTAGGCTTATGTGAGTACAATTTTTGTGTACTCCACCCATCTCTATCTGCTACATACTCTGAGTTACATCCAATACGAGTCATCAGTGTCCATGACTAAATAAAAACCGTCAAGCCCTCCAGCAAATTTCATTTTCCATCCTGTTGGTCGACAGTCTATGGTTTTCTGCATTTCTAGCTTTCATTGCCACTCAGAGCAACAAACACAGGAAGATAGTACAATACAATGTATGTAGTTTTCCTGTTTTGTGTGTTTGGAACTTGTATGCAAATATATAACATTAAAGTCAAACTTGATTAGAAGTTCCAGGTTGTGTTTCTGAGACATAAACAATCTTGCAAATCCACTAATTCAAGGTCAAGATGGCCTCTGAACATATATTGTTAGCATCTGGGACCTTACTCAGACAGCTGAGCTGACGGATGATGGCAGACAGCGAGTTATTTGTCACACATTCCAGCTCGTTGCCAATCCCATCAGGCACTGCACCTTGGCACAGGTGACGAGGCTCAATGTTTCTCTTGATCAGAGGCATGACCCCTTCTCACATCTCGACGACTGCCTGGTGGGGAGGGAAAGGAAGGAAAAGTCAGCTCTCCAGACAAAAACCTGCAGAGGAGGTTTTGTATTTATAACATCTATGTTCTTTGTGGAAAAAAAATTAATGTTTTGGCACAATCTGCTTTTTTTTGGTAAAACAATAATCACTTATTGTACATGCAGCTTGTAAACACACCCAATTAAATGGTTCATTTGTAAACAAAAGTAAGTAAGATATTGTATGTAAATTGACCTTAAAACTATGTAAGTCAGACGTTTAATACACGGATACATCCAAGTTTATTCCACATTACCTATAGTTTTTAGCAAGTGATTTAAAGTTTTAATCAACATATGCTGAGTCATTTTGGCCCATTAGTCAAGGTTAATGATTTTGACTTTTGCAGTTTTGTCTATACTGCATAAGTCTAGGAACTACAGTTTGGCTATTGCTTCCTGACAATTAATACTTTTTACTTGATGAATGCCAGACAAATATTGTGCATTTGAACACACACAAACATTTCTTATATAAGGAATACAAACATGGTGGTTCATAGATTCATCTTGAGAAAAATTATCAGCAATGATGCTAATGATTAAACAGTTCTCTGAGCTCTTATTGAAAATTCCTCATTTTAAGATCTTTTTTATATTAACCAAAAAATCTAAAGTTTCTTTGTCTTTCCAGATTCAAACAATTATGAATTTTTAAAATATAATTTTAGGATTTGGTAAAAATCTATGGAAGACAAGACATTTTTTTTTACCTCGAAAATAAATATTTATTTTTCTTGTTTGTTCTTAATAAAATAAAGTTGATTAATGCAAGATTTTTTTCAAAAGAATTTGAAAACATGATTTTAATTGATATGATATTTTTTATGTTTCCATCTTTTCCCCCTTTTTCTGTTATACTTACTAAATAATATAAAATGTCAGCTTGCTTTTTTTTCTTTTAAGCTTACTTACGAAGCACCCAAAACTGTCACATTTCTTAAGTTGTCCTGAGAAAGCAGCTTAGTAGTTATTACATCTCCCTGACTTTCAAAAACACACAACTAACTAACTATTTGAACACTTTTAGTTAAAGGAGCTCTTCAACAACAAGACTTCCTACCGGCGAACTGCTGACATTTGCCTCTATCCTGGAAAAGTATTCTCGATGGGCCCGATTGTAGAGGGCTGTTTATCCTGTTTTCTATCATCAACCGAGAAAACAACTGTCAGAGGAAGAGCTGCTTCAGCCAAGTCAAAGGAACCATCCAATATGTCAACAGCAATAGTTGTCCTCTGCAACTCAATTCACCAACAATAAATCCCCACGTCCAAATAACAGCATGAGCCAGGAGAGGATTACCCAGTAGATTTACTCCCAGCGTCCAATCACAGGCGTCACGGCTGGCCATGTTGCATCCAGCTTCATTTCAGGATGTATTAGTAGTTTTTACATAGCATAGTAATGCAATCTATGAATTAAAGGCCACGGAGGAACTCAATATTTTTACATAACACATGAAATGAAGTTGGGATCTGCTTGTGCTGCTGCTATTATTTCTACTGCTGCATGCAAAAGAACCTTGTCATAAACAATTATCCGATTTAACATATAACATACGAAACATAAAAGGTTTTGACTTCAGTACGTCACATTGTGGGACTTCCAAATCTTTCTGCTGTCTTTGCATAAGCAGCAGGTTGTCGCTCTAATCTGGTCTATTATCATCTCAGTGGGAATGACCTGGATAAATAAAGAAACCAGACACTTTTAGTCTGATTTAGGAGTCTGCCTTCCCTCACATCTGGCTCATGCTACATCCTTCTGTATGTAGGATTTGCAAAAACACGACCCTTAAATAAAACCTAGATTTTAGCTAAGATGTCAAGGACAATTCTCAAATTGGAAAAAATATTTTACCTGTATATTTTCACCTTTAAAAAAAAATAAACTAAAAAAAATGAACATGCATGTAGTGTCTTAATTAAACAAACCTAATCTGAATGTTAATATCTTTTAAATATTAGATAAATGAATTATTTAAAGATAATAAATTACAGTGATACTGAAACTGCCTTTTCTTTCTGTCTTTATTTGTTTATTTGTTTCTTTTTGTTTAAAATTAGGCCTTTTCATTTAATGTAATGCGATTTTATAAATTTCACTGACAAAACAAGACATGCACATTTCAGGTTGAACTGCAGTTGTCATGGCAACACATGGTTCCCACTGAAAAACTCCAACTGTTAGATATTAGGTTTACAGGTGATATAAAGGCAAATGTAAAAGGAGGAAGGTAATACCTTTTCTATTATTTTTTATATCAAAATTATGTTTTTTTTCTTATTAATATGTATCTCCATTGACAGGTGGGCCTCGATTAAATTGATTTTGTAGTTTGTGACAATTTTGAATCCGGCAAAAGCTGCTCAAAGATGGACTGCAGCTCAAACGGTGAAACAAGCAGTGTTTTTATTATGTCAAATGGCTTGCATGAAACGATGTACTTTTCTTTTATAGACATTTATAGACGTTTCAGAGGGTAGTTTGAAGACGCATTAGTTAATGTTTTAGGCTAAACAAGATTTCTACCACAGCATCTAACCTGAAAGATCCGACAATGGAACTGTATCTGGGAAAGGAAAGGAGAAACTCGACACTAAATATACCGATGGTAGAGTTTTGGACTATGCTGCCAAGTAAGAGAGTAAACGAGAGCAAAGTAAACTGCTGTATGTCAAAGAAATGGCGCTAATATGCCTCTCTCTCTTTATTCTTGAAAGATTCTCTGACAGGCCGAAGTGATTTCACAGATTACAAAGAAAGGAAAACAGAGCTAAGGGTAACCAAAAACAAACACAACTTCTATTAAAACATAACCTCAGAAAATAACCTCAGAAATGAATCAAACATATAAACCCAATACAGTAGAAAACACATGTATGGAATAAACAGTAAATTTCTCTGTAACTGTCAATAGGGATTTAAATAAAAACAAAGTCTTGGATTTTATGTTATGGAGTCAAAGTCAATGTAATACATAACCTGAAAGATTTATATCAATATCTTCATTCAAAATACAAACGTTGTTTCAGCTGGTAAAGATGATGGAATGACAAATTAAACCAATTCATTGTTTTACCTAAATACACACAAATGCTGAAACTGCTTGTGAAAATCTAGACACTGTGAGGCGGCTTTTGCATTTCTGGATACATTTTAGTTCCTTCCAATGTAAAACCATGATTTCACAAAGTCTGTAACACACAAAGAGAAAAATTATGTTTTTTATATAGATAGAGAAAAAAAATGTAAGAATTACAAGAACATCTTTGTGAATAATCATCATTTTGGTCACTCTCACAATAATGTTTTAAATGATGCATTTCAAAGTTTTATAAAATAAATGCATTAGTCACATTTTCAGTAAGCCAGCAAAAAAAGAAGACAAAAAAACTAGATTTAATGGAAAACAACTCCTAACTGGTCTCAGCGATGATTAAGTCAGTCAAGAGTTTTGTTGTTCAATCTAAGCCATTTCTGTATTTCTGAGGAAGTTCTCCTGCTTGTCATTAAACATATAAAATGCTGATTTTGCTAAAATGTCAGAATGAACTGGCAAACCTTAAGAAGAAGACAAATGACCTTGAGAAACTCGTCAGGCCACTGGAAACAGAAGTGAAATGCAATCAACATTTCTGTGAGCGAGAACTGAACCACATGAGGAAGTTCATCTCAAGAATTGAAAGAAAACCCATTGATGCAAAAAACCTGTGAGTAATAACAAATCTCTTGTTGGTACCATGCAAAGTTTTTTTCAAGATTTGCAGAAATTGTGACCATTGTTAATGTTCGACAACAGATTTGAAAATGCCGTCAAGTCCAAACAGGAGAGCAGTGGTACACTGGTGAATTGTTTGGAGGAGGTGATGGCCGCAAAATGGTAGAGATGAGAAACTTTTACATTTTTTCTTTCTTTTCTTTTTTTTTTTAGAATTCTTGCTTTAACAGATGCAATCTCTCGTGTGTGATTCTAAATCCGGTCTTTCCTCGTTGAAGTGAATATGACAGGGTTGAGCATATCCTCAATAGACATAGGTGTTACGCAAACATATTGTTCAATCTTGCACCTCAAGAGTGGCAGGAAGCCAAGGAAGCTGAAATATTGAAAGCTAAAGAAGCTCAGAAGAAGCGCAGCACTGAGCCTGAAGAAACTGCAGACAGCAAAAGTAAGCGTTTTCTTTTATTTTCATTTGCACTAATATACTTTCCTTACTGGTTATAAAAACACTAACCTCCCCAAACTTGTTGTAAACGTGTCATATATGTCTAGTTTTTGTTTTTCAAGTTCAAATGAGGTGATCCGTTAAAGTAAAATATAAATCTAAAATAATTACATTTTGAGCGTTCATTGTACCCAACAAATTTTTAAGACGCGCGCCGGAAAACAGTAATCAAAAGAAGAGGGATTGGCGCCATCTAGTGGGTATAAAATAATAGCAGAAACTCATGACAATCGATATAAAACAACTATTTTTTTTTCTTCAAGAATAATTGTGTGTATTCTTGTGTGGCTTAATCTTTTTAGGCTGATTTCCGAACCTGACACAACGATTTAAAATTATGTTCAACAAATATTCTCTGGCAAATAACACACTACTAAATAGACTCAAAAAAAGTAGCAAAAAGCATCCCTAAATTCTCCTAAAGGTTAACTTTGCAGGTATTTGGGAAAAAATGTTCTGCATATATTGATTTGAAGTCTATGAGGATCCCTGAACTAGCAACAAAAATCTCTTCAGACATCAAATGTTCTTCAATGCTTAAAGCAAAGAACAAAGTACAAACAATGTTGTATTTTCTTTGCCGTCCAACAAATAAATGTTGTACATCTGATGTTAATTTAGGTGCGGAAGCAGATCCAACATCCAGTTCAAATAAAACCCTGCCTGCAGAGTCCACATTGCCCACGTCACAGACAGACACACAGTAAGTTAACATAGTTAATCAACTTGTTTAAGTTGTTACGAATCTCTGCTTCCAGACCCATAAGCTAGAACCTGACAAAAACAACAACAAAATTAATTATTTAGGGCTTAAAGCAGAAAATGCACAGCAAAATTATTTACATTTATTATTAGAATGAATTCAGTATATGAATGAGTAGTATTCTTCAAATTATATTTCAATATAAAAAGGCAGCTCATTTAAATGAATAAATCCATTATTATCATTAGTGGTAGTAATTTCAATCAGTAATCGTGAACAAAGTGTTTTAACAATATTATTATTGTTAAGGAGTTCTTAAAATAATTATAGAATTTTTACGCATCAAAAAATTTGATGTCTAAATATTACACATCTTATTTTTAAACATTCTAGAAATTATTGTATGCATTATTATTTTTTTTAATTGGGACATCAAAATTGTAATATCATCATGTTTTGACAGCATGATAATTAAAAATGTGCCTCACTGTCTTTCAAATGGTGAGGCACATTTATGAACTCAACTTATTTGCTATCATTTTTACTGGCTGATTTTTTAATTTTTCTATCATCAATTTGATTTCGTTTGCATTTTCAGATCAACAGATTCAGCTGTGCTCAATGACTGGGACGGCGACGCTGACAAGGTTATTTACAACCTAAATCGAAGCTCCAAACAGAAGCACTTCCTGCTTTTCATTGCTCGGTGATGAAGTTTGGTTTTCCTTCCCTTCTCTTTGCAGAGGATAGTCGAGATCTACTTCTCTAATCCTTTTGAGGTTATGGTTTTACCATCGGAGTTAACCGACCAGATCCTTTCTCTGATAGAGAATGCCACCGAACTGGATAAATTACTGGAGCAGACCTTGGAGACCACCGAACTTAAAATGTGAGAATGCGAACGCTTCACTTCAAAGAAGAGGCATAGGACAGTGGCACGTGGCAACATATTAACTTAAACCAAATGCCAAGCAGGTGATAGATATGAAAGACACATAACTCCAAAATCTGCCTTCTATTTGTGAAGGTCAGAGGATGAGAAGAAACTAACACAGCAAGAAAGCAACTTGGAGAGCAGAATTGAAATGGAAAGGAAGAGAGCCGTGGTGCTCAGAAAGCAGGTTCAGCTCCATAACTCATTAGAAGCAAAAGACGAGGTAAAGAATCAGCATGGGGGTTTGGAGCGCTGCAGAAAAAACAATGTCCCTGTCAATGTTAAGTATAACTCTCTTCTTGTTTATCACAGGATATACTGTTAGAAAGTCTGGGTAAGAAGGTAACAGAAGTTTACCTTTGCTGCTTCGAGCACCGGCATACCAATCAAGCAATTTTGGAAAAGCTCTGCTGCGTTGAGCATCGTATGAACCTGTTGCTGCAGCAAATTGAGAAAATCCCTAGAGATATGTTTGAGACACTGTGGGAAATCAAGGATGGAGAGAGGCGAACCAGGTTTGTTTCCCTCACTCTGGGGAGTCAAAATCATGTGTCTTCCAAAAACATTTATTTCTCTTGCAATGTTACTACAGCAAGCTTGGATTTTTCTGATTGGGAATTTTTTTGATAGCAAAACAAAAGGAGTGTATATTTTCCGAACACTCTTATCCTCGTACCGTTCCCATCAGGGCTGGTGCCGATCTCCAGTGAATTCCTATCCAGTTAAACCTTAGTTTGAAAGAATTTCAATATCAGGGACTTAAGATTTGCCATCTAGTATAAGTGATCTTATTTGTGTAGTTTAGTTTACTTTAGTGCTTTAGTTTAACTGTCTGGTTCACCTCTTCATGTTCCAGGGCACATGAGGAAAAGCTCCGGGAGGAGAGGGAGAGGGAGAGAGAAAAGATGACCAAGTGCATGAAACGAGCTTCGGGCGAGATCAAGAAAGTTGTGAGTCACTCTAAAATGACCAAAAAAGAAACATTGATACTGTCTTATCAGTTTAAATCAGTATAATATGCAATGCCAGAATTTATTTAGCGCTATATATAATCCATTCAACATAACTATACACTTTGAGAGTTATCTACTGCTCATTGGTTGTCATCAGACAGGTTGTCTTTTGTACAACAGTAATTCTTGAAAATAGGGACAAAGTGGGTTTTAATTTTCCGATAGTTTTTTTTTTGTTATTTCTCAAATTTATGTATACAAATATGTCAAATAATGTTTTGGAAATGTAAAGATACTGAGGTACTGGCTCCCAGTTGCAACATTTTTTTTTAAATTACATTTTTAATTGACCTGACCTAGAAAGTTGTCATCACCATCTGACAAAAATAAATAAAAAATAATTTTTAATGACCCTGTTAGTGATATTTTTACTCATTTTACAGACAAATCCTTCTAAAGAAACAAAATAAATATTATCTAAAACAAAAAAACATAAAAAGTTCATCTGACGGAGTTGACACAAAACTGAGGGTTGTGACAAACTAGTGAGTAAAATTAAAAACGTGGTACATGTGAAGCAATGCAATTTATGTAAAATATATTAAAATGAATTAACTGCACATTTAAGGGAGATTTGACAACAATTTCATTGAAAAAGTCAGAAAAACTGATGGAGTTGACATCTGCAAGAGTTGACAAAAAGCCAAACTGCCTCAATTGATATGATGTTGTTCTGAAGGAGGCCATGTTGTAGCTCATCAGGTCAAAGAAATCTTTACAATTTACCAAAATTAAGCTTTTATTTCACAAAATTTCATCAAAGTTTTTTAAAATGTCAGTTACGGTGTTGACACATCATGGTTGTGACAAAAAACCTAGAAATAAAAAGAAGAAAAAACTAAAGAATAACCTATGCTAACCAGAGCTAACTGGCCTCAGCAAAGAAAGAGAAATGAAGTGGTCATAGGGTCCTCAGAAGTTCTGGTGCCCCCCAATAATGCCTGATTTTTTTACATTCTTTTCATTTCTGACAGTGTTGACAAAAACTAAGGACAAATTTCAATGGAGTTGGAAAATATATAAAAATGATTTTTAATTCAATTTATTGATACCTTTATAATTATTTATATGACTACTTATACTTAATTGTCATAATATATAATTTTAGTATTTTTTAAATTGTTTTAAACTATTATAATGTATTGAGTTCTGCTCCTGGACAAAGGCTTTTACAGG
This sequence comes from Micropoecilia bifurca, assembly GCA_903067075.1. Taxonomy (NCBI): domain Eukaryota; kingdom Metazoa; phylum Chordata; class Actinopteri; order Cyprinodontiformes; family Poeciliidae; genus Micropoecilia; species Micropoecilia bifurca. Next base: position 29,665 of record CAEGAF010022407.1, read on the forward strand.
CATCGTTTAAAATAAAAAATTATTCAGCAAATACCTGGAAAATATACATTGTTGTGTCACATGACCCAGGTTAGTTTAGTCAGATATTTGAAAAAATTATATTCTGTGTATATCTTATTCAAATTTTGTGCTTTATCGATAGGACCGGTTTTGTCCATATTCTCAAGAATCACTGACAAACATTTCTCAAGCCTCCTACTTGGACCCAAAACATACATTATTTCATTCATATTAACTGTAAAAACTAAGCGTTTTTTTTCCTCTTTTTTTCCAGCCTGGAAGAAAGGTCGTGCAAAGATGGATTCTTGTCAAAAAGAAGGAGCAAGTTACAGATACTCCGGCTATTCTTGAGGAAACAGACCCATATGCTGAGCTCTATATTGACAATGATTAGAGATTAAACTCCTACTGAACCCTCTCAGAACAAAATGGAGCGGATTTATTTACCTCGATTTTTTTGTGTGTTCTGACCTGAAAATCAAATATATCTGCCAGGGATTCAGAATGAACATGAATATTTAATATTTAAAAAAAATAATTGAATTAATTAATGAAATTAAAGTTAAGCTGAGAATGTAATGCAATTTTGAATAATAATATGCAGAAACTCTGATTATCAGTTATAGCCAAGTACTTTCTTTCTATATGTAATTCATAGCAAGCCTGCAACCCTCTCACTAAATTTGACATGAGATAATTTCATGGCTGTTTTTGTGATTTCACTTTAATGTTTTCTGTTGATTGTTCACTGATTGAGTGATTTTGTCTCAGATTTCACCCAACTGAACCCCTAAAATACCAGTTTTCTAACTGTAACATCAAATCAAACCTATTAATTTAAGCAATTAATTTGTCTAGGAGATTATAGTTACTTGAAACAAAAATGTTTTCTTTTTGACAAAATATTCCCAAGGAGAAGACATTTCTATGTGAATGTAGGTCTGGACATGGGACTTCAGATGGATTTTGCAGTCATAATTTACAGCGGGTGGTATTTATTTTTGTTGTTCCTTCTGGAAATTTGCAGGTGGAGCTCTGGAATAATTTAAAACACTTTTCAAAGCTTAATATGTTGAAGGAGAGCTTGATTTGAGTTTCTGTTGCTCTGTTTCTCAAAAAAAATGTCCAGTTCCTGAGACACATCCCCCAGGCTGTTCATGCAGAGAGTTATCTGGCAAGGCATTTCAAGTCTGTGCATGACTTGGGTACACATATGCGAAGTAAATTACAAAAACATCAAAAGCAAAAACAGAGAGGGAAAAAAAACATCACTGCTTGAGGATGTCATGAGTTGCGGTTTTGGTGAGGTGAGAGACAGACCCAGGAAGACGTGATGAAAAATGATGGATTTGATGGAAAACTCAAAGAACTGAACAACAGGGAGTACAGGGAACCAGAGTGGTGACACAATGAGGATCCGATACACACGGGGTAATCAAAGGAACAAGACACACCTGGGAGAATCAACGGGGAAGACGCAGAGACAGACTCACAGGGAACAGGATAATACAGAGAAAAAATAAACACAGAAAACCACGGATCACGACAGAGGAGAACATTTCTGAACAAAATTTTATGGTTAGTTCCAGTTCTGTTTCTGTGCCGCATTTTAAAAGCCATTGTCTATTTCTGAGAGTTTTACTGGCATTAAACCTGGAAACAGCATTTTACCTGTATGAGTCTTCCATATTACAGAACACATCATAATCTCAAAAGCCAGCTCAGGACTATTAACCCCTGTGCTACAGTGCTTACAGTCCTCATTATCACCATCATTGACCCTGCCGGTGTCACATAATGTAGCCAACAACCAGTTTACTGCACATTGGCATTAACACATACACCTCTACCCTCCATTACACACTGAATGTCCCTCTTCTGATATTTGTCCTCCTATTATGGCTTTCTAGTGCTATTCTATAATGACCACAGCCAATACCTTTCCCAGTTATTACCAGTAAAGACTGAAAATTACACACAAAGCTCTGGTAGGATTATCGGTTAACACCGTGGTCTTCTTTTGCACTTGCCAATTTTTTTTATGTATATCAGTGTATAACATGTTCAAAAATGTTTTCAGTGCCTTGAAGAGAGAGTAACCCAAACCTCTGTTTGCCTTATCAAGATTTTAGATGATAGACATGAGCATTGTTCAATACAATTTATAAAAAAATAAAAAGAGCACGACACAACAGGAAACCTTGCGGCGGACTGGCGACATGTCTCGGGTGTATCTTGCCCCTCACCCGATGACCGCTGGAGGCAGGCACCTGTCTCCCTGGCGACCATCCAAGGACAATTGTGAGACATAACTGGTGGACGGACAACTGCAAACCTAACAAACATGGCCAATATCTATTATTTTGTGATCATTTTATTTTGAATGTCGGATTTTCTGCTTTTATGAACCACTGAAATTCGCCAAACGTTATCATTACACAGCTATCAAGAAGTTTCCCCAACTGTTCTCTTCTCAGTCTGTTTACAATTGCTTTGCACAAAACTTTAAATGTTCCCATAGCAGAGCTCTGTACCAGAAAAAAAAAAGAAAACCAGCAGCAGCAGCTTAAGGCTGTATCAAAAGCCTCACAGTTCCTGAGCAGCCGTCTTTGTAGGGGGTGACTCTTAGAATGCCTCAACTTGTTTGTCTCATGGTTTAAGTGGTGCACGTAGCCATGGAAAGATCATTAAATCTCTGTTTTACCACTTGGTTTAATCCCCGCAACAAAAGGGGAAGATACAAAAAAAATGGGGGGAAAATGCAGAAAAAAAAAAGTGGTGAGCGAGATTAAGTGAGAACTTGATGGATCTAAATTGACGGCTCTTCTTCCCAGCGTTGCCAAGGGGAGTTAAGAATCCCGATATCACATCTCCTGAAGAGTGCCTGCCGCTCGGCCTTTCCCTGCCACTCCCACAGTGGCCGGCCTCTCTTGTAGTGTCCGCAGCCGAAGCCATCTGCCGGATTACCCAGCAGGATGTGTTTTTATGGAGAGCATCCCATTCATATCCTGCCTGCAAAGGTTTACATTAAGGTTGAACTCGGGTGCACTTACAAAGGCAGATGAAATGGGCTCTGTCCTCCTTACAGCACCCCTCCCCGTCTTCTCACTGTTTGCGAGACTGATAGCGCGGGGTTGAAAGGAGCTGCTTCACCGTGGCATGAAAGAGGATCTCATGCAATGCCACTGTCTGCTGCTGATTCTTTTTCAGCCTGCTGACAATGACGTGATGCCCAGCATGAAAAAAACACCCGTGCGTGCCAAGTGCGATTGTTTCTCCTAATAGGCATCAACAGGCCAACTTCGCCGTGTTACCATACAGGTGAACTCATTCCTGGGAAAATGTTTTTTTCTTTCTTAGCCTCGTAGGCGAGATGGCGTCCCCCTTTTTTCCTCAGCCTAACGGGATTAGTCGTGCCAGTGCTACCCCGGCTGTCACGGTACTGTCTACTTCCCATCTCTCTTCTGGGCCTCTAATGTGATTAACCCATTCCCTGTGGTCCAAATGGTTCTGGATAGTGGGTAGAGGCACAGGGAGGCGGATGGAGCGGAGGGGGATCCTTGGCATGTTCTTCGCCATGCCTCACTCGCCATTATTGCTACCTTTGTTGGACAGGAAGGAGTGAGGTTGAAGGTTTGTTTGCACGTAAAGAGGAGTACAAGTGCACGAGGAAGGAATTCATAGACTTAGACACAGACTTGGTACTGAAACAGTTTCAATCGTTATCGCGTACCTTTAACCCCGTCAAAAGCTGAGTTTTACTTTCCCGGCTACTTTTGTCTGATCAAAATCTGTCAAAACTTCCCAGCTGATGGTACGAATCTCCTCCATTTGATCAGCAGAGAGGCTTTGGCTCGAGGCAGAGCTGAACAACTGCGGCTTGTTTAAGTGAAGGGCCTAATGACTACCTACCCCCATCATGTTGTCAAATGTCGGTGTTGTGGAGTTTCGCCTGTTTAACAAATGTCACGCTTGTTTCGGTCTCATCTGTTGCAGGTCTTCGGAGCATATGCTGCTCACAGCAGACAGTAAGCTCTTTGCTAAGTCTCTGGGCCAAAGACAGAGCACACTATTATGGTTAGCAAGACTTTAGCTGTTTTAACATGTAGCAACTTAGGTATTACTTACTATTAGCATTAATTATTAATGTAGAATATCTCTAGTTTATACAGTAAGCAAGAAAACATAGTCATTTTTTACAATCATAGTATAATATTAGTGGATTTATTTTGTGACAGAACATGACCAATTTTACAATTGAATGATTGTGATCTTTTATTTCTCATCAGTGAACCCATCTTACCTCAGCTCTAACTGGTAAGGTCACTGCAGAGATATTGGTGGTGTCAGTGGGGTGGCATGAGAATAATAAAAATAAATAAACCAGAAAAGTTCAGGCCGAGCAAAATAAAAAGGAGGAAGCATATAACCGTGATTATTTAAAGTTGGGATTTTCATGCTGTGGACCAGAAGATGCTCTACTACCACAGTGTTGTCTGCTAAGCCCTGGGAGTTTTTTTTTTACTGGACAATATCTCTCTAATACTTTGAAAATCTCTGTTATGCCAATGTACAATTTGTTCAAATTGTACATTGGCATGTTAGGACTTTACAATAGTGAACATCAGAAATTTTCACAAATTGGTACGTCTCTAAATATTAGCTTACTATGATTTGTTTATTTTTTTTCTCTATTAAACTACATGGGAAAAAAAACAAACAACACTGTATTGTTGATGTAAGTGTCTTCCCTCATGCTGTTTCAAGCAGGTCTTCACGTGAGCTCACAGCCACAGTCAGGCGACGCCATGGAGAATTAAGGGTCTTAATTAGGAGTTTCCAACAATGCCACATGTGATCATCAGTTGCAAGACAGCAGGTTGGGGGTTAGGGTAGAGTTTCAAACGACTCTCCCTGAAATTATGGTCAAAATTAACAAAATGCACGCCACTCCTGCCTTTCCTAAGAACGTATACACCAGAGGTAATCCGTTTTTGTGAGAAATCTGTTTGTGCATTTACATGTATGAAGAGAATATGTTGAAATTTTAAAAAAAAATTAGTCAAGGAGAATACAATTCAACATTGTGCCTGAAAGACAATACAGTGCATGAGGGGGGCATGATGCCCATCTTGAACAGACTTGGTTAGTTTCCAATCTTGATATCAAACACAGCACCATGAAATGGAAGGTGACACTTATTGTATTAGCAGGGGCTAATGAGTGTCTAAAAGCCTGTGTGACTGCGTGCGCTGAGGAATCTCATCGTGTGTGCTGGGTGGCAGGAAGAAAGGGCAACGTCTCTACAAAGTTGTGGAGGCCATGAAGTTCAGTGTTGGAAAAGAATGAAAGACCGTCGCTATCAGAGAAGACTTCAGGAGGCGTGGTGATTAGGACTCTGCAGAGCTGAGTCCTAATCTAGATCTGAAGAGGAGAAAATTAGGGACCAGATTGGCACAGCAGGTTTTACTCTACTCAAATAATCAACTAGTTGTATCTTAAGGCGACAGGTTAAGAATTTTAAAGGTATACTTTTTTTGTTCTAAGGTAAACTTATGTTATAAAAAGTAGTTTTGTACAGGTTAAGTTATTCATCACCTTAAAATAATTTGCTGTGATTCCTTCAGATATTGTTGTGTATTTGCATCATTGACTTTGCCATATAGTTTTTGATGTCCTAATCTACCCAAACAGCTCTGATGTATTATCCTTAATATAAATGACAATGATGAATGTTGCTTGTTCAATCAATCTTAGCTTTTCAAGGAAAAGCAGCAGTTTCATTATTTAATTTACATGAAATAATACAAAATGATATTCTAAAAACTATTGTTTTCATATCTTGGTAACTTTACTGACTTCCGAAAATGTAAAATATTAGGAAAGGTAGGATACATAAATCCTTATGTCTGAAAAAATAAAAATACAATGTAGAGTTGTTAACGGAGACATGTGAAGAAGTAAAGCAATGCAAAAAAAAAAGTATGCAGTACTCTACCTAACCACAAGGTGGCTATCTAACAAAATAATTGAACATTACCAGTCCTTTTTTATTCAAACAGTAATTTCTTTGCATTGCTTGTTAAACCTGACTCGGTTTTTATTTAATTTAGAGCAATTCAATGTATTTATATACCATATTTCTGAATTATTTACCTCATATGGAATATTCAGATCTCTGATAATTGTATTTAAAAAGGAGAATTTAAAAATAAACTGGATTTATTGGGGAGCTAATGAAGAGAAGCCAAAGTTTGGTAAATGAATATCTCTTTTTCAGCACAATGCTTATCGTAGTATTTTGGGTAAATTGAAAATATTTCACTGAATTTGTTGGTTTTCCTGTAAGCAAAGAATTACAATACTCCAGCATTAAAATAACACAAACAAGGCATGGTAAAATATGACAACAATACTCTTTACTTTAATTCTGGAGGTCAATTTAATGCCATCCAAAGTAAATGCCTGATTAAACCGTTTTTCAGAAACATTTGTCCAAAGATTGTTTCTGTTCTCTAGAGAAAATGTTTAATCATCTTTTAGATTTTAATTAGATTTGATTGGAAAGAAAACCATTTTGGACTCCCATTGGCTCAACAGACAGCATTAGCACTCAGACAGACTTTGTTGAAGCTGGAATTTGTCTCATTGTCCAGGCTTTACGAACAGAATAATTTGTCAGCAGATCGCCAGTGTGTGACTTCACACATGCAGGAAAACTGGGAAATCTTTGACACAGGGAAAATGATATTGTCGTCAAGCCGAGAGGCTGTCAACTGAAGGCTCATGGCCCACTGGAGATATCATGACATCAAGGATTTCAAATGAAAGTGAGCTCTTAAAGCAGGCCGATCCTGGCTTTACACTTGGTCCACAGGTCAGCCTCAGTGCACTCATCTGAACATAACTCAGGTTGACACAGGTTGACCTCAGTCAGTAACCCTCTCTGCTGCTCTTTGTTCTCACATTATCCCCTGAGAGTTGTCTTAAACACTATGCTAACATTCTATATGAAATGTTCTAATCTTCTAAGCTCTCATTTCTCAACATTTGCTTTTCTATTATTTGTCAGACCTCTTTTAGAAACAGTCTTTTGGAAGGCCTTTAACTCGATCGCTTCTGTTGGTCTGACCTTCAAAGAAAAAGCCTCTTTGGTGGCTAGAGTGGGTAGGCTATTGTTAGCTTAACTTAGATATTTCACAATATGAAACATTCTGAAAACGACCAAACTTGTAAAACTCTAAATTTAAATCTTAAGTGCAACATTCTGCAAGATATTTGCACAACCTTCAACAAATACATTTTTGTTATAAGTTAAGATTTCAAAATTGTGGTAAAAGACTTGTAGGTTTAGAAATGTTAAACAGAAAGATTATTAGCATTTGAGACATAATTAGCAAATTAGCAAAGTGCTTTAATTCATTCAGTAATAGGCTTTTGTATCCAAGTTAAAACAAACTGAAGATTTGGTCAGAACA
>CAEGAF010022408.1:0-16705 GCA_903067075.1 Micropoecilia bifurca
AAGAAACGGCACTTAACTTCTCTAAAGTGAAACCAGTAGACGGCGTCTTGACGTCACTCTCTAAAGTGCGTTTCCTATAACAATCAGTGGTGGAATCAGATATAAATTCTAAACCCACGTCACGATCAAAGTTAAACAAACCTCTGTACGAGTCATCAGCCTGAATCTGATCTCCTCAGCGATCTACCTGCTTTTAAATGTAAATGCTGATTACCTGTCTCCCTGACAAGTCAGCTGCTCTGTCACAGGGTCTTCCATATTTGGGCAAGAGGAAGAGGGAGCAGCAGCAGACATTCGGGGGGACAATATGCCCCAGCGACACAAAGATTAAGAGTAATTTAAAGGGGGATCTTGAAATAGGATTAATTGTTCTCTGTTAAAGAAAAATTTTGTCTGTCTTTCCAAACAACTTCTCACATAAGCCGCTTTACGTTCCTGCTGCGGAAACACTAACCCTCTCACACACAAGAAATTGGTATGCACTGACATCGTACTTCATCCACAAACAGCTCCTTCAGGATGAGGAAAGAGTGGAAAGGGCACTCCACTGTAAAATCTGCCATCCCTCAATAATAGTAACAGATTCAGCCATAAATCTCTTCTACTGAGAAACCTGTTTCTATCCAAGCAAATGCAATATTTGTAAGGAATAACAAAGAAAGAACTTGTATGTGACTGGTGGTGTGGCTGCCTGCCAGAAATCAAGCGAGCATGTGTGAGATATAAAGACACGCAGCACACATTTTTAATTTTTTACAGACATATTCACAGTCTCACTGCAAACCTCTAAGAGTGGTAACTCAGCATTTATAGTCGTGTGTAACCTGGAAAAGAAAACAACCCATTTCCTCTGCTTTTATTCACTTTAATAGACTTGCATTCTTTTATCTTGAAAAATAAATGAAAGAATGCAAGTGTATGCTGCCCCTTCACAAGCTGCCGTCCTGGGTGGTTGCGCATGTCACTCATATCAGAAACTGCCACTCCTTGCAGCTTCTTCTTGACACATATCCTGGGCAAAACATTTTTCTTGTGTGGTGTCCAACAACTATCATATAGTTTGTTGTTGGTCTTAGGGAGAGACCTGATGACTTGCCTAGAATTCTGCATTTGAGTTCTTGCAACATGCCATGCCCTGGCTAGAAGAATTCTGTTCTTGTTTCCCCACCTTGAGTAAAACACTACATTTTTCTGTGTTGAAAGATTATGTATTGCTGTTCAAACCTGAGTGAAAGACATAAAACCATAGCAGGCCAGTTAGGTGCCTAACCTTATTTCGGATAACTTTACATTGGTCTTCTTTTGTTTTGTGGCAAAAACATTCAGAACCTCTCATCTGTTACTGGCTAAGTTGATGTACTTTCATGCCTTGGGCCACCTCTGCATTTTAACAATTTGAAATATTTAGTAACCCATCTTATTTGACACTAATGTGCAGACAAAGCCAGCTGGTGACTGTTGGCGAGCCCAACTAGCTTAAAAGGCACATAAAAAGAGCCATATTACTGCATACCTGTCAGATAATGGGGTGATGAACGTAGTGCACTACCAGTAGCAAGAAAAAACTGAGACAGCATATGGGTTATAATTTAATACCACACCGCAACAAAATGATTGTGACTATGAAGCTCTCAGTGTAAGCAGATTATGTACTTAAATTGAGATGTTGGTGTTGCTGTTTAGTTTTTAGGATATCCCCCTAAACTAGGATTAAAGGTAATTAAAGTAAATGTTAGGACCTTAAAAATGTTTTTTCCAGAAAACATGTTAAAATAGGGCTAATTTGCGGTCAATTGATACATAGGAAAGTGTGTTGTGTAAGCCTCTGGATGTTTGACTCTTATTGGGCATTTAGGACTATGACCTGAGCCAACTGCAACAGCCTGATGCCCTGGAGCCAGAGTGTGTAAAAGTGGGGATCAGACGTCTGGACGAGAGGCCCCTTCACCATGACCACCAGTACCCCCTCCGCTCTGCTGCCCCTCAACCAGGAGATATAGGAGATTTCATCCATGAGGTACATCGCTTGGTTCAGAGTCTGTAATGATTCACATGTTGAGGTAAACTGTCTGAAGTAGTTTTTCCATCAATGTTTTTATATGCATTTTAAAGTATTACACTGCAGTATTTGAAATAACTTTCTCAGTTTTGCAAAAATGTTTTTTACACTCACTAGAGGTGGTTTATGGCTTTTCTGAAAAATACCCCCAAAAACAATCTTTTTCAATCTCTCCTCTTCCAAGGATAGATTGAGAAACTTTTGGCATTTAAGTTCTGACATAGTGATTACAGTCTAAACCTTCAGCATGAGATGCGTGGTCCGTACTAATTTGCAGCCTCTTGATCTTATTAATTACAGCCAGGTGTCACATCAACAACTGATTAGGTCATGCTCTGCACTCCAAACCAAGAAAATGTGTCACTTTAAAGGGGCAGTATTTTGTATTTTCCAGGCACATAGTGCCATTTTATAGTACAATCAAGTACCTATACTACCCTCAGTTGTCATAAGATCACTATATATCAAATATAACTTAAAAGTAATTTAACACCTTGAAACTCGACCGTCTGGAAGTCATCACAAAAGGACTATTCTATTAACCCTTTAACAACGTTTTTATCGGCGTTGCACTGAGAAGTAGCTCCTATAATGAGATCAGATGCTGAGTTCCACCACGTGTTTGCTAATTGCTGCTGGCTAGTTTGAAGGAGCTGAGTGGGGAATTGCAGCGGAGGGTTGCTCTGTGAGGCAGAAGCTTGGGAACTACAGCTCCGAGGAGGAGCTGCTCATCGAATGCAGCACTAGGTCCACCCAGGCATTTTGAACAACTGAATGGTTACCAAGGGAGATTAAAGGATTTCCTAGACATGTATGAAAGAATCAAGACAAAACTCCAGGTATGGCTTTGATGAGGGAATGCACAACATGATGTAAAGCTCAAAAACGTTGATTTTACATAATACTGCCACTTTAAAAGTTTGCTCAAAAGTCACAACAGTTGGATGAAAACATAAGAGCTGTAAAATAAGCAATGTTGGGATGCTGTGGTGACACAGGGGTAGAGCACACAGGTTCAAGACATGGTGACCTTCCCACATGTCTTCTGTCTCTCTCATTACCCACTTTCATTTCTAATTACTCTCAAATAAAAGACATTAGGGCCAAACAGAAACGTTAAAAAATAATAATATAATAATTATAAACCAATTTTCAAAACCAAAGAGGCCACACTGAAACCAGTCTTACTTGCCAACATTTAGATGTTAAACAGCAAATTTCCCAAGACCTTTGTTTTCATGTATTACAATAGAAACATGGTCGTTGTTCATATATTGAACTCCAATGCAGAATCACACAGCATTCTGAGGGATGTAAGCAGAGGAAAAGCTTTAACTCTTCAAACTCTCACAGGTAGCTAAGTAACTCTTTGATTACCTAGCAACAACCTGTTGAGTAACCTGTGCAGGAGCAGCTTCAGGTTTCATTATGGTGCTTCATAATAAATCAAAATTAGCAGAGTGGAGAAAAAAGAGAAAATGAGAACAACTGGAGAGGAAACTGTGGATAAAATAGAAAAGTTACGGCACCAGTTTGACAGTATTTCAGATATTTAAAACAAAAAAATTAACCCGTAATTATCAATATTGACTGATAAGCCTTAATATGTGACATGTTTTCCAGCTCTAGCTTCATGTCACATTAACAGGCTACATTCTCATTTGTCCTCTCACATGTTGCAATATCAGACCAAGACAATAAAACATGGTGAATATCCCTGATTTTGGATTGGAACATTCCCGGCTTCCTTCTGAGTGAACCAGGTCACTCTTAACACACTACACACAACAGGAATGTCCTGATAATAGGGGTTCCTTAGGATTGTCGTGAAGGAAAACCGGGACAAATGTCAACATAAAAATCTTACCGTGTGAACTGGGTATCACATTTAAAGTTTCATCTGCCCTAGCATCTGAAATCACAGGACAGGTGTCTGGCCATAATACATAGCTTTCAGTGCCAACTCCCCATAACTACAGTCAAGCACAGAGAAAGAATGTTGAAGATTTAGGCTGGTTTGGGGGAATCAAGGGGCTCATCTGATGTTGGAAGACCTGGTAAGGTCCAGCTCATTTTTTATGTCCTCATACAAACTGAAAAACAAGATGCTGTCCCTGAAGCAACTATGTATGTGAGCTGGTGGCTTAACTTCATGCCAAACAGGGTAATCGGCTGAATCTACTCACAGAGACAGCATCTGTCCAGCCTGACCCAAATCTTTCTCTTTTCTGTCCTCCTCCATAATCCCTTCTTCCCCCTCAGCTCCTCCTACTGTCTGTCTCAACACTTTAACATACAGCCCTCCAAATTTTCTCTCCTAAAGCTTTTCTCGCTTGAATGTTTTTCTGTAGGACTGATGTGCCAATATGTGGTGGCTGACGTACTGGGTTGTAGGTGAGGGTTGGCGTTATAATCCAAGTTGTTTTCTAAAGTGCTTCTTTCAGGGGGTGTCAGTCAGACTACAAGGGTGTTATGCTTTCAGATTGATATTCCATTGCTCTGCTTTGGTATGAAAGCATGAACACTGGATCTATAACAGTCTTGACATCAAAATGATTGTATAACTATTGAAATATTTTAATTCTCTGCTATATGCAGTAATATTAAGGTTGCTTGCTCAACAGCATATGGAAAATCTCATGCCTACCCAACGGAGTTTAGGTTTATCTAATAAAAGTTGACAGTTTAAAATTGTTCATACAAGTATTTAATACTCAAAGGATTAACCTGTGACAAGAGAGCATTTTGAACACACATGATCATTTTGCACCACTCCTTGTGTGTGAAGGTTTTATACTCTGAGTTATGGGTATAATTGGTTGTCCCATTTGAATCCAGTGACGCCTTAAACTCACTACCTGCCAGGCTTGTGTTGCTGTATTATTACTATATGTTTAGGATGCAGTGAGGTTTTCATGTCAGTTTTGAACTGAACATAATATTGTTATGGGTTGTAACAGTAATAACATTAAAACAGTCGGATTTAATGTTACAAAGTTCTAGTACCATTACGCAACATGCTACACATAGTGGGTGTTTCTGCAGCAACATAATAGGCCAGGTGTCAGGCTGGGGAATTTAATAGCTTCATGAATTAAAGAGAAAACGTCGAGTCATTCCTCTCTTTGCCAAGCAACTGTTACAATTAAATAAAATAATGCAAATTTTTAATAATACTGGAGGTATAACTAGTGTAAGAATGTGAATCAGGCTGTTGTGAAAACCACTTACCGTATTTTCTATTGCTTTGCTAAGTCACTTTCTGTCTCCTTCTGCCTGCTCTGAAGCCATTTCCATAGCAACACACTGAGAACCCTGGATGCACTTTTTTTCCCTTACTTCTTTGTGGATTCTTTCTTTTCAGGGCCTGAAGGCTGCAGACCATGACCCCACGGCTCCCCCTTACGACTCTTTGCTGGTGTTTGACTATGAAGGGAGCAGTTCCACTGCCGGCTCCCTCAGCTCCCTGCACTCTTCGTCAAGCTGTGGAGACCAGGAGTTCGATTATCTTGGCGACTGGGGGCCACGTTTCCGCAAGCTGGCCGACCTGTACAGTGGAGGAGATGACTAGCGTCATTGGCCCTCCACTGATGGATCCCACCCTACTGCCCTTGCTGCAAGGTTTAGGTGGTGGGTGGGTTAGAACAGAAAATATTGGATTACATTTGGGTTTTGGCTCAACACTTCTGTATTTCAATGGACCAGCTTGTTTACGGGATCTGCTGCCTCTTGAGGGCCATCGATAATAGCAGGGGACGATGGTGACTCTTGGCCTATTGAGGCCTTCCACTGATGAGCATCAATGGGCTGGATCTGAGAGTTAGCTATTGTGCTTCTGAATGTGTGAAGACTGAGCTCCGGCAGCCATACTACAGATGCTCGCTGACACTTGAGTCTTACAGTACAGCAACACTGGGGTAAAATGTGCCTTTTTGTGCATTCTTTTGATTGTGTTCAACTTATGTTGATTTAAAGTTCCTTAGGGTTTTGCAATAGCAACTACAGGGGCATATGCCATTATGAATGTGTGTGTATTAATAACCCCCTTTATTATTTGTATTTATGTCTGTGTGTGTGTGTGTGTGTGTGTGTGTGTGTGTTAGGCCACGCGCATGTGTGTGTGAGAGACAGACAGAGGAAGAGAGACAGAGAGAAAGACAGAGACTGTGAATCATTTCCATGAAGACACACTGGAAAGATTATTTAAAGGACAAAGTCTACTTGGGATGTCTTGGATGAATCCACCAGCAAAACATGCAGCCCTGTGTCCTAACAGCTGTAAGGACGCGCATGCAGGCTCATTCATGACAACATAATATTTATTTGCTGTTGGGTTTATGTTTTGTCTTTTCTTTTAGTACTGGCACTGTTTAAAAGCGTAATCTTTTTTGTGTTTACCTGTGAATGGAATGATAAAAAACATCGGCATATTATGTATTTTAAATTCAAGATATTTCTATACACCATGTAGACAGACACAAACACTTTTTGGTCTCATTATCTAACATTAAAGCAGATAAAGCTCTTACAGATGAAGGGCAGTTAGGATTACCAAAATTATTTCTGTTCCCAGAACAATTAGTGGATTTTTAATTTTCTATGGACTCAGAAGTTCATAGAAATTTCCTTAGAATTTTGGAAAATAGCGTCTTAAAAATGTATGATTTGGGTCAAATGTTTCCTTTCCAAAGTGTTGCTCATTCCTCTAAACAGAAGGAGGAATTGTCAACACTCCAAACTGCAGCGGGTTCGCAGACTGCCCTGCTTACTCAAAACCTGCTGTGCCTATGCATTTTCCATAGGATTTACCTTCAAAGCTTTCATGATGGCCTCATTAAAGCATTGACATTGGGGACCTTGTAATTAATGTGGCAACATGTCTTGGGACATTGTCCACTGGAAGACCCCAGTGGACAATGTCCCAAGCTTCAGCTCCCTTACTGATGTCTTCAGGTGTTGCTGTAATGTTTTAAACACTGTTCTTTCCTTCATTCATGTTACAAAGCGCACCACTCCCTCCTGCAGTAAAACACCCACACAACATGATGCCAACTAACCCAGCACTTCACCAATCAGATAATGTTGTCAGGCTTGCAGACTTTCTCAGTCTAATAATGTTTATTAGGGCTGAACTCTTCTAATGAGACCACACCTTTCAAGAAATATTGGTCTTTGACCCAGAGTGCATTTGCAAAATGCACTCTGACCTTTTAGGATGCCTTTGGAATAGTGGCTTTTTCCTTAATAAGTGGCTGTTTGTTACCCATTTATCTTTGGAGCACAGAATCCATCTCCTTCCCTATCAGGACGATGATTTGACCATTCTCATGGTCTTTATTCTTGCTTGAACAGATGAACGTGTTTCCTCCAGGCATCTGGAAACTGGAAATCTTTCTTTCTTGGCTGATTTTCTAGTGATTTATCCATGATGTCAAGGAAAGAAGGGTTGTTTGAATTGTCACCTTAAATACATACACATAAACAGGGTTTGCCTCCATTTAACTCAAATATTAACAAACATATCCAAAGCCAAAAAACCCACAACCTTGTCACTTGGGTTTACTTCCAGATTATCCAAAGACATGATAATCAGAGGCTCACAGACTCTGTATGGTTGTTTTACCTTATTTCACCTCAGGTTTATGATGCAAAAAAATCTGCATCAATCCTGTAGTGGTGGTAGTCAGTCGGCAGGATGGGTTGGTTTGAAATCTTGTTAATGTGATATGTGGTGAAGACTAGAGTCTGCAATAGTGTGAAAGTAACCAATCCCACTCAACTTCAGCTGCAGTCAAACAAGTATTTTTCAATATTCAGACATGGACATAGTTGGTAGGTGAGAACTAACCACCAAACCAACCACTGATGAGTGTTACTGATAGCAAACACTAAAAAAGGGAGATTGGAACGGAACCTCAAATCAAGGTGTTTTTTTATAGTGATGAAAAAGAAAAGGCAAACAACAAAAATAAAGAATAGAAATTTAATAATAAAATACACTAAATGCTGTACAGCCATATTTAACCAAATCAAACAATTCAGATATTGAGCAAACAAATTTTAAACTAAGAGTGGCAGTAATTTATATATAATTGATTTAAGTGCAGCTTAATTTAAAGAATAGAAATCTTCAAAAATATAATTCCCAAGAAACAAATTTTAATATCTTAAATTCAAAACTTATTTGCAGTATCCAGTCCAAACCTTGTTGTCTGTTAAGATACAAATAAAAGCATATTTAGAAAAAAAATCCATCATTAAGTCAATCCAAAACCCTCAAACAGCATCAATCCATTTTATTTGCACCTTGTCCCATGGTGGGGTCAGGGTTGCTGGAGCCTCTCCAGCTAACGTTCCAGGTCAGACCCTCCAATAGCATTAAAAAATAACCGCAAACTCTCAACGCAAAAGTATTACAAATAATACAGTCATCAAAATCACATTTTGATTTGATTTTTGGAATAACCTTAAAGTGTTTTAAAGTGCAACACTTTAATTTTGTAGAGGAGTGGATCAGAATTCAGTCCCACCTGCTACTAGGACTGTTTATCATTCAACTCTGAAATGGTTTCTGTTTACAGGTTGTGGACGATTTGATTTTTTATGCTGAAAATCTAAGTTATGCTTAAATTTTCTTTTATGTTGAGGCTCAATTTATATGTATGCAATTTTACAATTCTTGGCAATTTCAGCAACAGCCAACTTCTCATATTACATAATGTCATTATTATTCTCGACCACCAGATGGGAGTGTCTGCAAAGTTATGACTGTCCATTTCGGGGTTAAATTACGGCCCAGTGACTGACTCTTGATAAATCCTGTCAGAGCTCAGCAAGAACGGCTGTGAAGTGTGTAATCAGTAAAGAAAAAAGAATCTGCTGAACCCAGTCGGTTATATAGTGTGAACTTCAAGTCTTTTCAAAATCTGAAGAGTGAAAGCTGTGCAGCGTCTCCTCTACCTTTGAAGAAATAAAAACACAACAAAACTGTATAATACACTTTTTCATTATTGCATTATTAAGAACATAGAGATTATTTTTGGGTAATCCTAACAGACCTAAAACAGTCGGATTTAATGTCACACAGTAAGAAAAACAGTGTGTATGCTAACCTGTGTTTAATCATATACTTTTAAAATCTAGAATTCTAACATAAATTGGATAAAAAAAGTGAAATTTAAAGAGCAAACGTTAAAGGAGTTCTGCATAGGCTACTTAGGAGACAGGTGTTTGTTTGAACATCAGCAGGTCAGTCAAAACCAGCCAAATTTATGATTCTTCTGTGTTTCAAGAATCTCCATCCCATAAACAGTTAGAGTAAACAGAGAGACCCAGATTCAATTTACATACAAAACTTGGCCGTCTTAAAGTCATGCTACATACTTCCTTCTGGCTACTCAGAAGCATCCTTATAAGTGCTGACATCATGCTGTATGATGCAGGCAGTGTATATTTTCTCCAACACTTCACACATATATACCTCCACTCCATCGCCCACATAAACCAGCTGATTTCCTGCTACTCAGATTTTTCTTTTCATGAAAATCGTTTCATGGAAAACAAATCCACCTCTAAACCAGGAACAAATTCTTGAAACAGCTGAACCCGGTGAGTCTTAGCAGTGTTTTGTTTTCCAGGATATTTCAATCCAAAATCTCCCTGTAACTCTAAGACAAACATAGAAATGGTATTGGTTTGACTCAAATGCTAATTTATCCTTTTAAAGGAGAATTAGAAAAAGGTGTAAGATGAACTTACTTCCAGGATGAAGAACATATTATCATTTAAGAATGTATGTTGTTCTTCATCCTGGAAGTAAGTTCATTTACACCATTTTCATCATTTAATGAAATTTCCATTTATGCAAGGAAAAAATATGAAACAAGAAACACTGTTGATAAATTGAATCAACATGTAATAATAAAAATATATAAAAATGCTTTTTTGCCAGTTTGATATTCCAGAGCACTAAGAATACTTATTCTCAGTGGTATAGCTTAGAAAGATCTCGTGTTTTATATATTTCTCTCTTCAAATACTTTTGAACATAATTATATCTTTTGTATATATATCTTTTGTTTTGTTTTAATCAGAGTGCAACTTTTACAGTTGATCACCAATAAAGGGTGTCATTAGTTCAGGTTTTGCACGTGCTGCGGTGGATTACATTCAGAAATGGCAAAGTTTCCTCTGAAGATGATTTGCCTTAGTGTTCTCTAATAATCTCCAACTGGCTACTTACTGTAAGCTGAAATCTGTACAGACTGTATTTTTTTCTTGTGATGTTCCTTTGGTTGTGATCTCTTACATGCTTATAACATGCTTATATCCTGAATCCTTGTAAATGTCTAATTTGGATCACAAATTAAAATGTTTTTGCATGTTTTTTATCTTTTCATCCTATTACTAGAAGTTATATCTGATTCTTGTTGCAAAAACAAACATAAATAGCATTATATGGTTGCAAAACTATAACTGAAAGTGTGTTGTAAAATTGAAATCCCTATTGGCCAAAAGGGATTTCAATTTACTTTCAGTAAACAATAGTATTTGCAAGTTTACTGTCCCAGCATCTCTGATTCTACCAATGATCCAAGCCGTAGTGTCTAACAGAATCAAAAATGTAACTCTTTACTATGGGCCCTTTGTCTAACAGCATATGACTCTTTCTTGACCTGGTAAAGTGTCTCAACAGTGGGAATTAACTTTTTCAGCACATAAAATGACAACATTTAAAAACTTTCTACATTGTCCTTTTTAAAAAGCCAGAATAGAGAAAATAATAATACTTTGTATTGCCAAATGTGCAAAGCTTACTGACATTTTCCAACACAGCCATGAGAGGCAGCTGGAATGAGAGTTACACCATTTAATTTTCCTTTGGGATCAGTTAAATATTTTTGAATGTAATCATTTATTTTTAATCCATAGCTGGAATCTAACCGACAGCAGAATCTAGAGCAGGGAGGGTCTACTGCAACTTTAAGATGTGTCTCAACTTCAACACACCTGAGTCAAATAATGAGGTTGTTAGCAGGACTCAGGAGAACCTGACTGCACTGAGGAGGAGATTCAGCTGATGGATTCAAGTGTGTTGGACCAGGGAGACATTAAGAGCTGCAGGACCAGGACGGCCCCCCTGATCTAGAGGACCAGTAAGCACTGAAGTTGTCTAGGTAATGGTTTCTTGTGGATGGACAAAAAATCTAAATGTTGAGTCTGATCCATAGTAGCATGTTGTTGAGACAAAATATGCAGCTGGACATATTAATAGCACATTCGTTGGTATCACAGCACAAACTACAGGGTGATGTTCTGTTTAATTCAGTGTTAGTTAAATTGCCAGTTAGATGTAATGTTTATCTTCAAACAGAGAGAGAGAGAGAGATTCATTCATTCATGGTTTCCTTAAGTTTGATGCCTTTATGCTTCAATCAGATTCTGAGGAAAAGCCACAGATCCAGAAAATCTCCCCCATGACCAGCAGCCACAGCCTCCCACCTGCCCTCCACCTTCACTCCCACCTTTTTTACATTCTTTACATTTCTGACGGTGTTGAAAAAAAACTAAGGACAAATTTCAGTGAAGTTGGAAAATATATAAAAATGATTTTTAATTCAATTTATTGAAGCCTTTATAATTATTTATATGACTACTTATACTTAATTGTCATAATATATAATTAGTATTTCTTTAATTGTTTTAAACTATTATAATGTGTTGAGTTCTGATCCTGGACATAGGCTTTTAAAGGCATCATCCACCAACTACAATGTTTAAAATAAAAAAAATATTCAGCAAATACCTGGAAAATATACATTGTTGTGATCACATGACCCAGGTTAGTTTAGTCAGATATTTGAAAAAATTATATTTTGTTTATATTTTATTCAAATTTTGTGCTTGATCCATAGGACCTGATTTGTCCCTATTCTCAAGAATCACTGTTTTGAATCAAATGCGAAAGTCCGCTGAAAGTCTAATGGTGATTTTGCGTCCGGTCAACGTCCGCGACGTCCTTTGGAGTTTCAGTTGGACGTCGATCAAACGTTCGGCAGATGTTCAAGTTTCTCGGACGAGCTCCAGACATTCAATGCTAGTTGGTCCGTTGTTTGTTTTGCTGATGAATATTATCGGTTGCCAAACGTCACCGAGCTGCTGTTAACGGCCAGTAGAGCAAAACGCAAGTCAAAGTGTTGGGATTATTATTTCTCACAGCTCTTTTCAGGTTTCTTTGTAAAAAAAAAAAAATTGAGTCATGTATAATTTTCTTCTTAGTTTACAATTGCATTCCAGTTTGTTAGTCTTTCATATTGAATTCCAATTATGTTTGTCAGGTTTATCTATTGTGCTGCTAACAGACCAACACCAGGAAAACGAATCACCGAACAAATCGGATGACTGGATCCATCCATCTTCTTCCATCCGGGGCTTCATTCCAGAGGCCCAGACTTCCCTCCAGCTCCTCCATCAACCCCCAGGCCTCCCGGGCCAGCAGAGACCTGGTCCCTCCGGTGTCCTGGACGAGCCCGGAACTCAGCAGCGAGGCGTCCAGGACGCGTCCTGCCCAGAGGCCCGAGCCACGTCACGCTGGACGTCAGTGGCGCAACTACACTTTATTCAGGTGGATGCAAAAATATAAATGGTGCTTCGTTATATGCGCGAGGTGAAAGAGCGTCTTGAAATTCTGTCCATGAAAGTAATGAACAGAATCTAAGGCCAGCCATGGAGTCCAACTCTCACCGGAAACGAGCCTGACTTACTGCCGGCAACGCGGACCAGACTGTGACACCGGACACCGTCATCCAGGGACCTGACAGCCCGTATCAAAGGGCCGGTACCCAGGGGCGGAGCTATAGGGGGCCTGGGGGGCCGATGGGGGCCCGGGTCTGGAGGAGCCAGGGAGGGAGGAATGGATTCAAGTCGCTCCTCTCCAGGTCCCCTGAGTAGACCTCACCAGGGAGGCTTCAGAGTGTGACCCCTCTGGAACTGGAGACACTCTGCCACCAAAAAGCGTTTTAACCATCTTGGCGACCTTGTCTACAGATTGGAGAGCCCAACCCAGAGTCCCCAAGCTCCAATTCCTCAATGGAAAGCATGTTGGTGGGATTGAGGTCTTCAAAGTATTCTAAATGACTGAAAAAGTAGATTCAGAGGCTGTTATTTATTTTAATATTGATTGTGTCAGTAATGGTGGAAATAGTGGAATGGCTTTTTGCCTTTCCACCATTAGAACACTGCTGATAAATAGAAGTTGATTTCTGAAACACAAAATAAGGATTTATTGATTTGTGTCATCATACAACTTTTGCTAATTTAAATGAAACGGCTACTAAAGGACACATAGCTTCTGTGGAACTAAGACAAAGGTTTTGATGATCTGGTTTATTACACCTGGGATTTTTGTACTAAGAGAAAACTTGAACATGCAATCATTGTTACTTTAGTGTTAACCTTTCTGTCTAACACACCAGAAAAGAACAAGAAAGAAGTTCATGCAGATATGCTAACACTAAAATAGAACAACTGTGATGTCTGTCACTCTTTCTAGTCAATGAGAAATCTTTACAAGAGGTGAAAGCATCCTGGACAGTAAAGCTCAGGCTTTCAGATCCAAGGGAAACAGAATTCCAAGGGCTTCAGTCAGTAGATGGAGGCTCCTGGGCTTCCCGATTGACTGACACAGGGAAGAAAAACAAAAGGCATTGTTAAAGTATTTATTTCAAATCTAGCTGTATTTCAGTTAAGAATGTAGGCGTAGCAATACAAAGTCATCTGTTACAGTTCTCTAACAAATAGTCTATTACCTTCCTCTCTAGCTTTCATCCGGGCAACAAAGTTGTAGCTTTTATTCCTTCTGTAGTTCTCATATGGATCATCTAAAGACACTCCAACACCTTTGTACTGGTCCCACTTATCCCTAACATCTCCCCCTTTGATAGGGTCCTGGATACCTTGTTCTTTGGCCCCAAGGCCACCAGAACCGCTCCAACCTGGGGCCAAAATACCACAGAACAAAATCTGTTAGAGGTTCCAGGAGAGAAAAGCTGCCTGCTGTAAGCTGTACTGGTAGAAAAATGTAAATATATTTTTTTGTACAAACAGAATTGTCTTCTGTAGCAAACAGAAATCAATAAGCATACCCATCTTTAATAACAACTGGTGGCCCTTATTCTCCTCCCCTAGTCTGGTGTCTGAAGGCATTTTAGAAGACGAACTGCCCAGCCCTGCAGTGGACCTGCATTGAGAGAAGCAGAGACTCGTATCTGCATCATTCTGTAGCACATAAAGTGAAGAGAAGTGATGACAGCCAGGAAACTCACGAAGGAGAAGTGCTCCGGGATTTTGGACCACGACGGCGCTTAGTAGGAGAATTTGAGTGGGATCTGGATCTGGAGCCAGAGTGGCTCCGAGAAGACCTGGATCGGCTCCTGGATCTGCACACAGTCATATGTACACACATAAATATGTGTATGTACCTACCTATATACAGTTAGGTAGTTACATTGAAAAAGCAACTTTAATCAGCTTACTGATCACTCCTTGAAAAATAACTTAGATTACTGGATACTGGATTTGGAAAGTAACTATTAGTTACTTTATCAGTTACTTTCAGCAGCTGTTGACAACCCTCTGCCACCTTATATATAAAAATTATATTGAGCTTTGCCAATGCTTATTTAATTCCAAGTTATTTTATCATGGTAACATCAACAATGTGTCTCCACTTATAAGGTCGAACTGAAGGGGAGATTGCTTAATGTTACAAAGTAAAAAAATAAATATAAACAAAAAAACCTTCAGTAATTTGTGTGTTTTTGTGTGTTCCACTATTGTCTGTCCACCCGTTAACAAGTTCTGTTACGGCTCTACGATTGCTGTCAGCACAGCGCTCCACCTGCGGTTCCACCACTCGGACGGCCCACTGCATATGTTTCATGTTTATCGCACTATTCATATTAGTCTCGATGTTTGCAGTTTTCTGGAGCATAACACAAAGCTTGATGTCATTCACAGGTATTATAAATATATTTGTTACTTTGACATTAACAAAGACACAGCGGGACAGATCATCTGGTAAATGATGGACAGGGATAAAACAAACTAAAACAAAAAAAAACTAAAACTAAATAATAAAAATAAATAACTAATAAAACTAAAACTACCTGGTTGTCAGATAAAATCTGAGGCTTATTATGTATCTCTGCTGTTTTCCAAGCTCAAATGAGCAACTTCACATTGAAAAACCAGCTCAAAAACCATAACCCGGGACTCATTAAATTTGCAAACAACTTTAGAAAAAACAAGCCCAACCTGCTTACAATAATTGGACTTGGCGACAGAAACTCCAAATAGTTCCTGTTTTTCCAGCAACACAATTAGAATCTCCCTCATCCCTCCATTGTTCACGTTTCTGTCAGCTGCTGCTATCGCATAGAAAGGGCTGTCACTCCTCAAGATGCATAGAGAAAATAAAATTACACAACTAAAGAAAATAGCAACACACAGAGATTTGAATAAGTAACTTTGATCTTATTGCTGGTTTTCAAATAGCAATGTGTTAGATTATTTGCTACTGAAAAAAGTGGTCCTACCTGCTTTTTTAGTGTACTGCGTTACTGACATCACTGCCTATGTAGGTACCCACCCACACAGACAGACGTTTCACTGTCATCTACACTGAATATCACAAACTTTATAGATTTTTAATTCAAACATATCGATTAAATTCTACAACTTTCAGTCTTTTAAAACCTTGGTAACTTTCTCATCAAGGCTTTTTCCTAAAGAGGTTTTACGTTAAAATATCTAAGAGTTTATGTTCCAAAATGTCGATTTAAGTGATCACAGCTGCCCAGGATTGTTGATTAATCACAGATTTTGTCTGAATGAAGCCTAAGCATGCTTAGGCTTCATTCAGACTCTTTTTCCCCTACAATCTCAGAGTCAGAATCGGTCCAGAGTCCAATTTAATTAAACTCTACAGACACAAGATTATTAAGAATTTGAAACCACTATAAGCATCATTTGTGTTGAATTTTTTATTATTATTTTTTATAATAAATCATAAATTAAGCATTTGTGGACGGAATGTGATCAGGACCAAAAACTAATGCTGTTAACACTGACATACTTCATGGTCTATTCATGGTCTCAATATTGATGGTGATCAGTTTCTAGACATGTTCTTGAGTTCATCAGGCATGTATGTGTGCATGTACAGTCATGGCTAATGGTTTTGAGAATGATTCAAATGTTAATTTTTACAAAGTCTACTGCTTCAGTTTTTATAATGGCAATTTGCATATACTCCAGAATGTTATAAAGAGTGATCAGCTTAACAGCAATTAATTGCAAAGTCAATATTTGCCTAGAAAATGAACTGTATCCCCCAAAACACATTTCAACTTCATTGCAGTCCTGCCTTAAAAGGACCAGCTAACATCGTTTCAGCGATTGTTCCATTAACACAAGTGTGGGTGTTGATAAGGACAGGGCTGGAGCTCAATCTGTCATGATTAAGTAAGAATGACACCACTGGACACTTTATAAAGAGGCTGGTGCTTGGCATCATTGTTTCTCTTCTGTGAACCATCGTTATCTCTAAAGAAACATGTGCAGTCATCATTGCACTGCACAAAAATG
>CAEGAF010022418.1:0-17865 GCA_903067075.1 Micropoecilia bifurca
TTGTACCCTCTGATATTTTGGGGGTTTCCGTTTCAACCTTGGACCTGGTGGTAATAGCAATGAAGATTTGAGTGAACGTTGATATTTGCTTTTAAGGTAAATCTGCCAGTCAAATTCTGTTACCTGAACAGGCGAGCAGCAGGTGGGGTTGTTTCTTCATGTAACTCTTGGATTTTCTGTGCTTTCACCACAGTCTGTGACTTCAAATATTCCTGACAGAACCATAAACAGCTTAGAACTGGTTAGTCATTAGAAAACAATGTACTATACATTTAATGTCTTAATAAATCATATGACTTTATTGGTGTCTTCAGTCGTTCTTCAACACTTGTCTTCAGATCATTGATTCATTTCTGCACAGCTCACTCGCACTAGCAGTTCAAAGGAGTCAATTTCTGGACTTTGACTGGGTCGTTACAGAACCTTGCTTTTATTTCCTTTTTCAGCCCTTCGATTTTAGACTCATGGCCTCAAATTTGACTCCAGAATAATTTAGCTTACAAAGGATGACACTGATTGCAGTGACATCCATGAAGTCGATGAAGTCAACATGCCAGAGTCGACATAAGACTTTGGGTTCTGATAGTTTTTTAAGCCAAATATTGTGTTGTATACTTTATTGTCATACATCCATACGGAAGAAACTTTCTCAGAGTCACTCTTCTGAAAAAGTGAGTCCTGCTCATTGGTTTTCTAACCGAGCTTTGAACTGGAACATTTATCATGCTGACCAAGGCCAGTAGTAAGAGATCAGACCTCGGTGTGAGTTTGCTGACAGCACAGCTACTTAAGTTTTCCCATGACTATCAATGAAGCCATGTAAGTTTTATTTTCCATAGCAGAACTATATAACTATGTTCTTATGTTGGATATGGTGTCTGCCTCACCTGTGCGTCCATGTTGGAGGACGGTTGGGGGGCTGGGAGGACAGGGCTGTCCGGGTCTCTGCAGCGGTGGGTTTGGTCCATCATGCTGTTGGAAAGGACTTCGAGTCTGAACAACAGTTCGTCTATGGAGCTCTCCAACTCCTCAAGAACACGAGTCTGGAAAAATTAATAGTCTTTTACCAAATGTAGACAACAAGTTTAGACTGTTTATTGTATTTTTTTTCTATAAATATGAAATGATTCTCTTGATCTACCAAATAATAAAAAATAGCAAATGTGTATCTGACAGCTAGTCTGTATGCCTCAACCTAATTTAGAATCTGTATTCTGTTAATAAATAAAGGATTCTGGTGCTATAAGACCTTTAGTAAATAAATAAACTATAACAAATTCAGTTTATGTGGAGTCATCACATGATTTTTAAAATTAAATTTATTTTTACATGTATTTTAATACTATACTATCTAATTTTTATTTTATCTTAACGTTTTTATCATTACCCTTCTTTTATCATGATCATCCATCCTCACTCGTTTTTGCCGTCCAGTGAATTCAGACACCTTCATTCTTAAGTAGCTCAACAGTTCCCTTGTGGTAAAAGTAATGTTCCTGCTCTGAGGCCTTCTCGCTATTTTCACCAATAAGTATATCACCCCAATTACCTGTAAGAAAGACATGTGGCTGTCAGGGTGCAACAGCAATTCAAATATAGAAAAATCCTATTTTGAGCTCCTTTTGTTCAATTGGAAATATGTACCATCGCCGTCCGCACAGCAGCATTTGTCAGAAACAGAACGGCCCAGTGAGAGAAATCCTGTCCTGAGTGGAGGCGGTTCTTTTTGACCTGGAGTCCACGGTAGCGACAAAGCCGAGCCTGCAGGGAGCGAGGAACTGAGCCGAAAGGCCAGCAGCTTCCTGCATGCAGCAGGTGACCCGAACAGGACAGCGCCAGCAGTAGGATCAGACCTGAAACCTTCCGGGTGAAAGAGCATCAGTAAACAAAACCTTGTAAGAAAGACATGTTCGAGTTAAAGCAAAAGTTCTGGGACATTTTGGGAACTTTTAGCAGCATTGTTACTATATATATATATATATATATATATATTTTTTTTTTTTTTTTACCACAGGCCAAAAGAGACTGGAGAGTGTCTGTGAAAGAACTGCAGCTGAAGAACGTAATGTTCTGTTCATTCCAAGCAGAGTCACACACTTGATGGTCAGGAGGAAGAGGACAACGCCCCACAGCGTCCGAATATTCTGCACAGACAAAACACAAGTAATAATAGTAAAATAATCTCCCTGCCGTCCTTTGTGTCAGTCTCTCACCTGTTCCCAGCTGGCCGCAGCGCTAACATCAACACGTCCTCTAGATTGAGTCTGCAGCAAACTCACAACTTCCATGATCATGGTGGAGCGATAGATCAAACAGGAATAACAGATTAAAGTCACTGGCAGCAGACTGACCTGCACAGGAGAAACAGAGCAGAAAAGTGAATCATTTCTGAATCATAATCAGGCATGTTTATGACTTTATTAAAGTATTCAGGTAAGCTAACCTTTCAGAAAACCAACTGTGGCCCTTTATGCATTAGTGTGTTAGATAACCTTAGCATGTCTCCCTGTTTACCCAATCCATGTGGATGTGACGGAGGATTTGGTTCACTTACGTCCAGCCACATCCAAGGTTTTCTCCTGCATCCCATCAGCCCTTGCTGTGCAACAATGAACCCTTGATTGTAGGATTGCAGTAGAATCAAGAACAGGAGGAGCAGCTGGTGTGGAAGAGAAGACATCACTGCAGTCTGTTTACTTCAGGTCTGTTTCTGCCAGGTTAGAATGAGTAGTTTACCTCAGAAACCATGGCAACGTAGTCCCACGGCTCCGGGGTGTGTAACACCCTCACTGACTGGACCTTGACGGAGTGCAGCAGTTCACCATCAGGGCTCTGCTCAGAGATCAGACTCACACTGCTAAACAGGTGAGGCGCAGGGCTGTACAAGGTGAACTGAACCTCCAGGGCCACCGTCCATCGGCTCATCCAGCTGCTCGACTTCAAAGTCTTGAGTTTTGATGCGGCTTCAGACCTGCAGAGAAACAACAAATAAAACAAAGCAGTACACATAATGTCACAGAATCAGCATCAGCAGTTATTGGCATGAGGAAACAATGTTTGTGTCTGCGTAGGTCTCACTTTGTGCGGCCTAAACTGACTACAGGAGCTTTCTCTGTTGGTGGATTTGTCAGCACAGGATTCTGGGATAAATTGAAAATGACGTTGAGTTTGGTAGAAGGCATGCGAATGAAAACACATTTAAAACACCACATTATGCAAAAGATGGGTAAGAACCAAGCTTTAGTTCCAAAAACTGTACCAAATATTTTACTGCAAAGATGATCAAATTATTATTTTAGTTATTCATTCAGAATCTCAATAGATTCTGATTGTCCGTGTGCATCAGTGATCGCCTTCTTTTCTTTTACAGTGGACAAAAGCCAATAAGTAAAACAAAACAGTCTAAAGAAACTGTTACACTACGTTTTGGCCATCTGTGAAGACTCTTCTCATATCATTAGAGAGTATTTGATTTAAGAATATATTTGAAGAAAATCTTGTTAGAAATATAGAATGGTTTCTTAACGAATCATAGCATATTCTGCCTGGAGGCTTCCCAAATAACTTTTTCGTATCGTAGCATGTTTTAGATGAACAGGAAAAATGCATATTGTGAATGTTTCTAATTTACCTGAAACGTGCTGGAGCCATCTGTCTTCTGTATGACTGGCTCTCCAACGACTACATGTGGCTGCTGAAAAATTATTCAATGCAACACCGTCCTAAAATTAATCATCAGTTTTTCTTCACACTATTACTTTTAATTTTAACTTAAAATACAAAAAGTAAAAAACAATAAAAACTTCACGTATATTTTATGTATAAAATGGACATTTATATCAGATGTTTGTTTTTCTCTGAAGGATTTTTGACGTGGCTCACCTCGGGTTTTGCTGATGAATTCTGGTACAGGTAGTGGAGCAGAGTCGACTGCGACCACTCCCACCAGTCCTCGTGTGTTTTTATGGAGCTAAACGTAAAATTGTTTCTGTCAAAAAATAATAGAAATGTTTTCATTCCGTGCTTATAAATTATATCTGAAGTGCATCAATGCAACGTTTAGGTGTTTACCTTATAAAGTGTCTCTTTATGGCCTTGTTGAGATTTTGATGTTCTTTCACTGAGCTGCCAGAGATTATAATGCAGCCAGTCAGGAGAAGCATGACGGTGCAGGAAGAGAAATTCCTACATGACAAAAATAAAGGAGGGGTAAACTCTTGTTTCAAACCTTTTCAAATACACTTAAAAACACAAAGACAAACCTGAGCGTTTCCTGAATTACAGCCTCTCTCCTCCTCTTCCCATAAGTTTTCTTCAGCTCCGCCGGAGCTGGCGGGCGAGCGAGACGCAGGTGGCGAGCCCTGAGCAGCTGCAGAAACATGGAAACTCAACACCAGAGCGGAATACACCTCTGATTATACATTCGTCCCTGTTGGGTTTGAACTGAGGGATAACTTGACCACCAAAAAAGAAACAAGCAAGCCTAAAATGAAAATCCCCGCAGCCGAGAGTATCGAGTTAATCCACAAGCATCCAAGTGTTGTCGTGTCACTTCATAAAGCTTTCTAAATTACACGGGATCTCAAACTTGGAGTCTGATTTTCACCTTTTCCACAGACGAGGAAGTCTTCTCACAGAGATCAGACTTTATGAACTGTTCCGGGTCATCAGGATCCTTCTTGCTGATAAAACAATGGCAATTTGCTGCTTTCTTGTACCAAAAGCAGACAGTCAATGTCATGCCAAATATCTGGAGGAAATAAATAACAGATTTGTATTATTGATTAACTGCAAGGAAGTGCTTCTAAGTTTGCTTAAAATGTGTTTCTTTTTCAACTAATTGTTATTGTGATTACCAGAGCTGGTTGGATGAAGAACATGCAGCCCAACAGAGAAACGCAAAGAGAGTGTATCCAAAGCACAACCTGGCTGCTGCTGAACCTGACAGAAGAAAATCCACACATACATGCATATTATGTCAAAGTATTAATGATGTTTACCATTGTTTTCTTTAAAAAGAAAGGTACAGCTACAAGCAGTGCTCTACCTCATTCCATTTTCAGCCGTGACCACCAAGCAAGAGAGAGACAACAGCGCACACAGCGCCCAGGTCAGAGAGCGACACCAGAACGACGGCGTCCTTAGCATTTTTTTTTGCTCTGCATTTCTTCCTTTAAACCGTTCCTGCTCAGGTAAACGTCTTTCAGCTCCTCCTTTAGAAGTCAGCAGCAGTTTCTGCAGCCGATCGTCACTTCTTGTCCGGATCGCAGACTCTTCATCCGTGCTTTTACTTTCACGAATGGAGGAAATTGAGTTGACGTCTGTATCCTGTAACACCAGAAATTAGACTTCAGAAATACCATTGCTATGAAAGAGAAGTTATGAGGCGTTGTTCAAAGGTCAACCTGGTATTTTTTCTTCAAGGCCTCCTGTCTCCACCTCCAGCGGCCATCCCAAGACACATCCAACTCACTGTCGTCTGCTGAAAAGTTTTCTGCAAGGTGTTCCAAACAAGGCAAGGCAGGTATCGTCACGCAAAAGACGACGCAACAAAATAAAGCAACAGAAACCACAAAGCTCGGCGGAACCGAAGAGTCTAATCAAACCTGACCCTGAAAATCATCCCGTGGAGTTTTTTCGCGTTTTGCACGTTGAATTCCTGATCCTGACCGAGTGTTCCCAGTCAGTCGAAACAGGAAGGATATCAGTGCTGCTACAGGCAACACAACCATCACACTTTGAAGGCCGGTTGTGACAGAAACAGCCGACACATCGACGACGCCCACCTCAAATGGCAGCTGTAAGACGGGAGGAAAAAAAAGAAACAGTTTACAGTTAAGGCAGCCCTCTGTGCATTTCACTGACATTTTAATTCGTAAAGTAATAAATTGTAGGAAAGTGGACAAAAAAAAAACTTTTCACATTAAACAGTGGTGTGCAGTTTTATTGAGCTACCTTTACTTGGATAACCCTAAATAAAATCCAATAAAAGCTGATCACTAAAGTGACTTAATTATTACATGATATCCCGGACGTTTCTGTGATCCCCGTGGTAAAACATGGTGGTGGTCGTCAAGGTTGCCTCCACCCACCTGATCGTCTGCGTGCGATATGATGACGGTGTTGGCACACGCATACCCCGACAGGAGAAGCAAGCAAACACTAAGTCTCTGAGTGTGTGTGTGTGAGCTGGGGCTGGGGCAGCTGTACACACAAAGCCACATGTGGAAGTCAGCCAAGTAGTCAAAGAACCCGAGAAACAGCATCTGCATGAACACACATAAGGAAACGGAGAGTCACGCTGCGGCTTACACGAAACCAGGCTTCGTGCCTGCATCCACTCGCTGTACCTTAACCGGATGCATTTCCCCAGAGGAGACGCGCAGCTTCCTCTCCACCCGACCATCGCCCTCGTTCACAGACAGCCAGAGTTCGCCGTCAAACAGCCATGAGGGCTCCGCCGCCGGCCCTCTGCTCACCTGGTGTGCAAGCGGCGGAACAGTTCAGCGGACAGATTGGAAAGACAAGCAGACGTTAAACCGCTGTCGTCTACCTCCGTCACCGCCACTTGTCTGAGGTACCAATCGGGGGAATCTCCAGAGTTGTCGTGCCAGACGTGAACCCCCCGCACCGGGCCCAGGCTGTCGGCCGCACTGTGGAGGCCAGAAGCAAAGAGAAGTTTCTCCGCAGCGTTATTGAAATGCTAAGAAGTGGGAAAATATTGCTACGGTGCTGAGAAAACATAAAGGTGGAGAGGATTTCACCTTAGGATGAAGGTGTCTTTTGTGTTTCTTCTAAACAGAGTGCACCCTGGGACTTGAAGTTCTTTTGTTTGTGAGACGCCGTCTTCACCATGCAGCACCATGTAAACCTAGGAAAGTTGCAAAACAGAAATATTCTTGTTAAACTAATTGAGTCATATTTCTTACTTCCTCGTTTTGTTGCTGTGTTTGTCACTTTTTTGTTGGTTTTTATCAAAACACAGGCCACTTTTGTAAACGAGATCTTGGATCTCAAAGAGACAATTTGTATAAATAAAAGGCCAAAATAAAAAGTTGTATTTTTGGAGAGGCTGGGTGTGTCTGTCAGATGCATGCAGCTGTTTCTTTTCTTATGTAATATGGCTTGTGTGTGTGAAAAACAGCCCTCTAAATGCTTCCTAATTGATATTTTCTGTGGTAATGCAGAACAATCTGAGGCATTTTTGCACGGAGGCAGTACAGGAGAAATTTAATCCACCACAGAAAGCCAGCAACCATCACAAAATCGCCATTTGCAGATTAGTGCAGAAAGATCACACAAAAGAAACATTCGTTAGCACGGAAAGACTTACTTTTGCAGTCATACGGGCCGCAGAGCAGAGACCAGTGTGAATGCAAACGGCGTAGTGGTGCGGGTCTGCCGGATTGTTGTCAGGAAGAAAGTAGAGCCTCTGATTCTCCTTGGACAAAACGTCGGCTCTCCGAGACCAGACCAGCCCCAGGATGTACAGGACCAGCAGGACGGCCAGAATACCGAGCACAACTGGATCGTTGGATGCACTGGGAAATACAAAACAGATGGCACGGTGCAGTGGAGTCCTGTAGTAAGGTTGTATTTTATATTTTCAAGTTAAAACCCATTGTGTTTTCAAAAATTTTAAAAAGATCTAATCACACATTTTGTTTTTTTTTGTTTGTGCTCTACTCATGTGAAAATGAGGGAAGAGGTCACCTGAGAAAGGGATCCAGATCTCCTGTGACCTGGCCAATCTGAATCTGCTGCTGATACACAGTCAGTGGCCTCAGCTGGTAGCAACTAAAAACAACATGCAAATCGAAGGTTTTACCATGGCGTCTTATTTTTTTCATTTTTTATTTTTTGACTATGTGGATGTGTTTGAATTCTGGAGATCCGTCCCACACACAGTCCACGCCTCACCTGCAGTTCACCGCAGAAGACGCGTCCGATTGGCTCGTCCTGCAGCCGCGGTGCGTCCAGACCCCCTGCTGTCCGTCCCAGGACAAACACACACTGCTGTCCGCTGTCGCGCTGTAGCTTATCTGTTCGCTTTGCGGCCTGCTTCTGTGTGATCTTGCGAACTCGGCGTCCAGCAGCGCCATGTGGGCAACGCCCGCAGCTGGAAATTTCAGGAGATGATTTGTTTTTCATAGAGCAGAAATTCTAGTGAAGCCACTCAGAGTTGTCCAGAAGAGGATGCAGGCTAAAAGTGTTTTTATTAGAGGTACTCTAATAGAGAATCCTCTTACCACTGAGATAGGAAGGCGGCAGAGTTACACGGATGGTGTTTTGCTCCCACTGGTGAATCCTTTTCAGGTGGTGCATGCTGGGAGTTGGCCTCTCAAACATCCTGAAAAAACCAGCAATCATGATCTAGTTTCCTATTATTGTTGACAATGAGATGTTTTGTTATGTTTGTTGCATTTTATCCGGATTGGATGTGACAGGTCAACACAAAGTGGTGCATAAAAGCATTTTGTGTTGCCTTGCTGCTGAAAATGTGCTATATAAATAAAATTACCTTTAAGAAAGAATAAATTATGCATTTTCAATTTTAATCCTGGGAGAAAATATGAGGCTAGAGAAGACTTAAGAGTGGGGTGGAAGTTGACCAAGTGGCCCAGTTAAAGTTCAGACCTAAATTCAACTAAGAATCTGGAGCAAGTCTACCTGAAGAGAAGCATGACGGGAAAAGGCTTGCTGCTGGTCAGCGGTGTGAAGGCCACAGTGATCTGGACGGCCTGCTGCAGGAGCTGCTGGCTGATGCTGAAGTTGTGGTAGCTGATCTGGTTACGAAGGAGAACGTACCGACCGGTAGAGCTCGCCTACGGAAGGACATTTTTGCATGTAAATTAGGCACGATGGGCCGTTTTGGTAGACAGAGATCTAGACACACCATTTTTTTTGAGAGAGCGTGAAAAGAGACGGCGTACATTTCTCTGCAGAAGTTGGATTTCAGTGTCGACCGGCTGAGGGAGTGAGTGAATCCGGATTTTTCTCCTGTTGCACTTAAACAGACTGAAATCCACCACCGGTCCGGTCAGCTGGGAGAAGGAGGTGAGAGCAAAAGCTCCCCCTGTTTCAAGTCGCGCGTCTCGGGGGCAAAGGTTGCGGTCGAGCTGAGTCAGGACTCGGAAGACGCAGGATTGCCGCTCGCCGAGTCCAGCCCTTCCAGCTCGGAGCCCGAACGCGCTCTGGACCAGAGCAGCGGGCATCCGGACGGTGGTGAAGCCGCTCCGGACGATCACGGAGGTTCGGTTTTGGGATGAAGCGAGAAGGTCGACGGGGCCGGTGGTAACTCGGTGCTGCTTGGCGTCGTGGGGCAAAACATCCCTCTGGAAATAAACAAGTCAGAATGAATCCCAGTGGAGAAGCTTGTTGAAAAATGGCTCAGATCTGAAGCAACACATCCCGAACGCACCAGCATCAGGTCTGCTGCAGTCTGCAGAATCTCCTCCACAAGCCGGTTTGCCGCAGCCGCTCCTCCATGTTGGAGGTGAGGCTCCTGTGCGCAGCTACCAGACGCACTTTCAGAATCCTTGGTGTTTTGCGCTGCCGGTGATCCCGGCTCTAAAACGCGGGTTCTGTTTAAACAGTCTGCCGCTTTAGAGGTGCAGCTACAACTTGTGACCACCTGGAGGCAGTATGACACAGAGTTGACCAGACTCTCCCGGTTAGTGCTAAACTCAGGAAGCATCTCTGAAACCGACCGGACGAATGTCGCCACATGTCTGACGCTCGTTAATGTCACCTGAAGGAAAGGGGGATTTAGTCAGAAAACCTTTTATTTATTTTTTTTTTTTATCATTCAGGATATTCCCGTTTGAGCAGACATTCATTTCTCACCTGATTCGTAACGTGCAGAAGCTCATTGAGAATAACGATGCTGTCGGCGACTGATTTCTAAAATGAAAGCCATAAAAAATATAACAGCGTTAGAAACGGTTGCAGACTGAATCAAGCAGTGCAGCGGCTATGTGTCCGCACCTCATCACTCCCCTTGAAATCGCATAAAGTGCGAATGAGCGCATTGCGAGTGTGTGTCTGTGCGTGTGTGTTGGCCTCAGCATCCTGGTCCAGTTTGTTCAGGACGCGGGTCAGGAGGCGGACGTAGTTACGGATCTCAACGGGATTCCCAAGACTTACTAACGTGGACAAGTTCCTCAGACTCTCTGAGCTGCAGGCAAAAAGAAATATCACGTTAGACTCTGTAGTCCTGCTGATTTTAAAAAAAATGCTATTAATACATGTTACATGCCTCCAAATAAAGTACGTTTTCAGAAATTATTTTCTAAATATGTTTTTTAAATGTCATCAATTGTAATATTCTGGTGGAAAAAGAATACAAGTAAATAGAACCTGATATTTGGCAATTATCAAAATGTAATACACCATCAAATATCAGAAAAACTATTATCAAAATGTGTCCCTATAAAAAAGTTAAGTCCAGTTTAAAACAGTGAATGCCAAAATTCATAGCTGACTTTATAACTAAGCTCTCAAGTCTTAAGTCAACACAGAAATTATAATTCCTTACTTAATAAGTTGTATTTTGTGTCTGTCAAAATATAAAGTGTTTTATAAGTCATGTCTGCTTGGTTTATCTCAAATGTTTTAAATTCCCCCAAAAAACTCATTAAAAAAAAACTAAGACATGGTTTAAAACACAACTTAACAAGCTTTACTTATTTATTTTCTTCCGATTTTTGACAAATGAAGCAACAAAAAAAAATTGCCTTAATAGTTTTATTCTTTAGTTCTAAATAAAACACAAATGTGATAGTAAAGGACTAAGGAACTTTGTCTCTTACAGCTTCAGAGCAGGATCACGATGAGACGGCGAAGAGGACGAGACGTTTCCGATGAAGCTTGGTCTGACTCGGACGGCAACAGGACACGGTTTGGTGGCTGATCCGGAGCTGCTGCTTCTGATTTCAGTGTAGATTTTTACTGAAGAAAAACAGCAGTAAATGAGGTTATTCAGTCTGATAAGCAGGAGGAGAACCGATGAGGCTGATGAGTGTCAAATCTCATCTATCCTCGCCGAATGTTCACCTTCATGGTCATCTCTGGGGTCACCAGAGGGCAGGCTGAAGTAGTACAGGAAGTCTCTTCCCTGGTACATTGTAGTGGCGGGTCTGCCTCCTATACTGTAGCTGTACTTGTACTCTAAGTCCTTATAAACACAAATACATTAATTTAAGATAAAACTTCAAAGTTGTGGAGGAAAAAAGTCATTTAAATGGTGCTCTACAATAATTTGATGGCTTTCCCAATGAAAGTGTTGTTAAAAACCTAAAGGATGAAGCCTGCAGTGGTGTACTATTCAAAAATGGAAGACCAGATTAAAATATATTTAAATCTTAAGGATAACAGAAAATAATTTGGAAATTGATCTCATGTATGAAGCCTATGATAAATAAAAAGTTAAATACACAATAACGTTTCAGACCTCCCGTCCTGAGGTGCAGAAGATGCTGAAGGGAGTGTGTAGCTCCATCCCTTCGACGGGCCCAACCTGGCACCTCACACCTTCTGGGACCGGGTTTGTTTTTAGGAACAGCTGAGTCTGACCGATCCAATTATTTTGAGACTCTTGGAAAAAATAAAATTCATTTAAAACAACCTTGATAATCCGTTTTTCTTTAACACACGGGTGTTAAAACTTACTGGCAGTGACCTGCAACATGTAAATGCTTCTTGGCTTCAGGCTGAAGGGCCTGAAAATCAGCAAAGAGGAGGAAATCCCTGAAATAAAAAAAGATGCAAAACTTAACATCGAGCAGGAAAGAATGTTAGATGACATGACTTTATGACGTTTCTGAAGGCTCCACCTGTGTAAGTGTAGGACTCAAATAGGCCTTTTTCTACTGCATCTCGGTGGAAGTCGAGCAAAGTTGGCTCCTGAATCGCCACAGAAGGTTTGGGATCCACCAGGTTACTTCCCTCGTTCTTGAGTAGCATCAGATCAGACTTCAAGTTATCAATTGGACTGAAGCTCTCAGCACCTAGTAAAGTCAGAGATTTATTAGATAGCAATCTTGCACAAAAATGGAAGACAGATGTTGTAGGATTGCTTTGTTTTGTACCGTAAGATCTTCCTGCTGACACCCCTGAATCTCCTTCCTCCACACTTGGATACGGAGCATCATAATCACCAGAGCCTGTTGCTGAACTGACTTTAAAAAAAAGTAATTTTAGTTGGATTTTGAAGATTGTGAACAACATGACATAACATAACAGCATCATTGGACAAAAAGTATATGGAGAAATAACATGGCAACGCATTTTTTCCTGTGTCTGAGTAAAATGTGTACAACCACTACATGTACACTGGCTAGACAGGACATCTTAGCCAAAATTCATATTTTGTGATCTCTAGGCCCCATTATAATGGGGTCCTAACCTCCTAATATAATTCAGGAGGTTTGCCTTGAATAATTAAACTGTGAACAAAGCTAAAAAAAACAAAAAACATTACCTTTGGAAGATTTTTGCTCTAATATTATTTACCTGGTTGATGCGCTACATCATCGGCCTCCATTAAAGGAAAACCATATCTCCAGTCGGCAGAGGACTCACTTTGGATTTCTCTAGACCGAGGCAGTCCAGTGTCCCGGTCAAGGACAGAAGTATGGGACGACCCAGACCTTGACAAATCTAAAAGGGGAGCAAACAGGGCAAGTAAATTTAGTGGAAGACAGTATTTTTGTAATGATCTGTTTCAGACTAACGCACCAGATTGATCTGGTTGGCCTCTGCTTTCCTTTGACATCTCAGGAGTCAGGGTGGATGTGATGGGATCCTCCAGGATCATTGAAGAGGAGCTGACATCTACTGTGTAACAAAACGGGACTGGAAGAGAAACCAAAACGAGGTCAGGATATTTTTTTTACATTCATCAAAACCAGTGAGAAGCAGCAGAGCAAACTGATCTTTGTCTACCCTCTGTGATGGGTTTGGATGACGCGTTGACCAGGTAAAGACTCCATGCGTACTGAATGAGTTCACTGTGAATACTGCAGTCCTCACAAAGTGCACGGACGGAAAAAGACCGATCCCAGTTCACGTGATCTCCCTGGCACTCATGGCAGAAAACTGAGACCTTCCTGGGTACAACATGTTCCAATGAATTTTATGGTTTAGCCCACTGCTGCTTTTTAATGTATTCAATCCTGTTCACCAGTTAGTCATACATATCTTTGTGGATGTATCAGTTTTATTTCAAGGAATGAGCAAATACCCGGTGAGGTGTGATGTGACTGTGAGGAAAGCCTCGGATGAAGCCGAACGCTCTCCGCTGAGGACGGTCAGCGTGAACTGGAACTGGTCAAACTTGGCCTTCAGCAGACTGGGAGGGAATTTCAGCACAGGGGATGAAGTGGGAATGTCCTGGTCAAAACAGGAGCTGGTGATGGTCGAAACTGGTTTGCATGCCCAAGTGTAACTATGGAGAGAGAAAAATAATAAGAGGAAGCAATGATAACCTTCCAGTTGCTGTTAGAGAAAATACGACAGATCTTAATTATGGAGGAGGGTTAGCAACTTATTCCTACTGCTTCCAACCAAAGGCAGTCTACAGAAAAAAATGATCAGAAAACAGAAGTAAACAAATAAGAAACGACCAATCAAACTTATTTTGCAAGTCAGTCATTGATGTTCACTGTATTCAGAAGTTTCTGAGCCTTCCTTGAATGCTCAGAAAATAGGCCAAGCATTTGCCAGTTGGAGCTGCTCCAGGTTCTAAGCCTGCTAAAGATTAATGTATTGTAACACTGCTGTGAAAAATATTAATAAATTGTGTCTGAATCATACAAACCTTTGCCATTGAGTGTCTAATCTGGATGAAAGTTTGTACCTGAGAGGGTTCTTAGGGAAGTCTGGATCATAGGATTTCTGTCCGTCCAGGGTGACCACATTGCTGCTTGTTTTGCCAATAAAGACGTTGGTGCCACCCTGGATGAAGGCCACCGGAGGGCTTGGCTTCACTTGGAAAGCCACAGTGTAGTTGCTGTACACCACACTCCCAATAACTTGAACCTGGAGAGGACAGAAACATCACTTGAGCAAAAACCAAAGATGTAAATATGGGATTGGGACATAAATGTGGATTAAAACCTCAACTAACTAAACAAAGAAAAGACAAAAAAAACAATAACTAGATTATTCATTTGAGTTGGACTCTTTAAATGATTTTGTCTCTCATTCCCATTAAATAACTTACTCTTGCTATGGCCATGTAGGTGTCATACTGCAGGAGATGACTCTGGAGAATCAGGCTTTGTCTTTGTGTGTCTGTGTGAGGCAATTTAATAATCTGGCCTCCAGAACCAAGTAAAGTCCAGGAGTAGCGAAGTCCCTCTGATATGTCACACTCCACATCTGACTCAAATGTCACACCCAGATGAATAACTTCATGTCTCTGAAACTTAGCACAAGAATGAGGCTTAACTTCTTTGACACTAAATAATCGTCTTGTTCGATGAGGTTGAAGTAGAGTCACAGCTTGTACCTGACGTTTGAGCGGACCCATGTTTTTGACAGGTGGAGGCCGACATGGCCGGTCCACGACAAAGACGTAGCTGCTCAAAGACGCAGAACTGATGAGATTGGATGCGACCACTTTGACCGCAAACTCTCCCAACCTGCTGACACACAACACAAACACTCGCTGCGTTGTGGAAAAGAGACGCTCTCGAAAGAAACCATCTCTAAATTCAGTGAAACTCCCCGGCTTGCCTGTGGAAGACGTGACGAGTTGTGCTCAGCCCGGGCCTGGTTGTTCCATCTCCGAAGCTCCAGACGAAGGTGAGGTTGGTCCCGGCATTGACTCTGCATGTTACTGTGAGAGTCCGATTCCTTAAGACCGAGGCCTGGTGGACCAGCCTGCTGAGCTTCACAACTCTCTGGATCTCAACGGGAAACACGTCCGAGGTGACCGACATTTGACCCCAAGATGCAGCAACTACTATGCTGTAACTATGTGAAGAGAGGAGGACAAAGATTATGTCTAAGAAGCAAAAAATATTATACAAAAAAATTGTACCAATGCAAGCATTTTTATCAACTTCCAACTGGATCCAATCTAGTTCAATGAGATTCAGCATACAATATAATGTGGAACAGTAAATGCAGCTTGATACAAAATGTGATGCAATTCAATATAATGCAATAGAATAAAATGCAATGTATAATGAAGTTCCAAGATGAAGTGTGAATTAACACTTTAAGATATGCTATGATGACAAAACAACATGTTATGAGATGACATGATATAATGTGATGCTATGCAGTAATTTATTAAATAATCCATTCATCCATTTTTTGCAGCAGCTTGTCCTCGTCCTGGGTTTGATTCCTGGATTCGATGCGATACAATGGGATACAATACAATACGATACAATATTTACTTTATTTTAGACATATAACTGATTCCAGAAAAAAACCTAATCAAATCTATGGAAACATAAATAAGCTTATAAGTAGAAAGCATTTTTTAATTTCCATATTTTACAGGTGATTCATACCATCCAGGGTTGCGGTATCTTTTTGTGATGGTCCTTAATCCGGTTCTGGCTCCTGTGGAATCTCCAAAGTCCCAGAGGAATACTACAGGATCCAGTATGTCAGTGACAACCAGGAAGATTATGTCTGTATTCGTGGGATACACTTGCCGTTCTGCATAAATCCTGACATCTGAGGGGTGGGGGGAGAAATTAATAATTTAGCCTAAAAGAAATCAATTCATGCAATAATTCTTAAAAATTGTACACAAATTGAAATCACTCTCACAACAAGAGAGTTACACTTCTTTAAGAGTGTTTCACTTCTTACCCTTTTCCTTCTCACTCTGAGCTGGTGGTTGCTCTGTTGTAATATCTTTAGCTTCTGACTTCCTTTTCCCCTTGACACACATTATCACACTTTTGCTCTGAAAATAGACTCGATTCTCAGCGTGCACCTGATTCGCAACGGGCCCGCTGCGGGCGAAAAGCAAAACCACTGCTGCCTCGGCCCCGGCGGTGCAGCTGCTGCCTCTGAGCTTCACCTTTGCATTAACCAGCAGAGAGACAGTCGTGTCTGACTTTCCTGAAATGCTACATGAAACCAGACACGTTTGGTTTGGCGTGACTTGCTTGGCGAGGTCAAACAGCAGCTCGCGATTACAGTGCTTCTCTGTGCAGATACAGTCTCTGGGATTATCAGAACTGTGGTTGGATTCTGCTTCCACTGTGAGCTTCAAGAGATCATTGTCGTCAGAAATATCACCTGCCGCCATCTTATTGTCAGACGCATCCTGGCTGCGGTCGGAGATGAAAGGACGCACAGCTACCTGCAGGACAGAAGGCGCATAAAGGTCATCTGAAGCTCGACGATGTGTGATTAAAGGAGGGTTTGTTGAGGCTTGAAATGTAAAAAGAAACCTTAATTTTAAGCAGAACTATTTTGTATGTGTAACTACAACTTCAGTTATTTTAAATGGAATACATGATGTTGAGATTTTTGGAGAAAATGTGAATGTATAGATTAGTTTAGAATGATCCATATTTGGCTTTATATTTCACTTGAAAACATGCCCTTGTTTGGTACGCCAAAAAATCTTGTCATGACTTTACTTGCAAAACAGCAACTTTTGGCCTTTCTTACAAACCTAATATAATTATGACAATTTGGTTGGGATTGTCATAATAGATTTGTGACCCTTGTTTGCTTTATATATTATTTTTGTGACACTTGTTTGTTTTGTTTTTTTTATTTTACATTACTAGACACAAAACATTTGTTTGTGGCAGTAAGACAGAAAAATCAGAGAAAAGTGTTTGATTGTCTTTCTTTTTTTTAATTGGGTGATTGCCCAATTATCTTTTACAAAACATTTGAAAAGTATTAGTGGTCAAATTATTTTGGGGACTTTTCACTTAATGCAGAAACCTAACAATACTTGTTAACATATGTCTATCAGTCTCAGAGACTGGATGATACAGTGATACTAGATATGTTTTTATCATTTTAATTTTCAGGGTTTTATTGTAAAACTCCTGTTTGAACATTAGCAAAGTGAAATGCGAATTGCAGCAAAATCTATTTACTATTTACTATCTATTTACTAAGTATTATACATTTTTTAAAATACTGTAAAGTGTAATTAAATAGGTCTTTGCATGGTTAAAATTATGACCTTTTTATATAAAAATCTTGACCAATTTGACCATCTTCAGAAAATAAAATGAGCACAGCCCCTTTTGCTTCTTGCCCCCAAGTGCCCTTTCGGGCCAATTGTTTTTTCTTTCTATTATTATTTCCTAAGCCCTCTTATGACACATAATAACATGTACTAAAATTATTTGTTTTTTTTGTTGGTTTTTTTTTTGTACAACATAATAAGCCCTCTGGTCACCTTGTTACCTTTGACCATCTTCATCTCCACTGTAGCAAACAGGCAGCTCTGTTTTATAGATCATAGTCCACTAAAAGGTTGCATTGTGCCCTTGTTTATATTTTTAATAGTGTAATTCTGTAAAGACAAAATATGTCTGCTGGTCTAGCTCTGATTTACATACCTTGCTAAATTGCAGGTTTAAATATTGCAATACTTTCCTATAACAAAATAGACCTGCAGAAAGAAATTAGTAAAATATCTTACATATGCATAGTTGTATTCTCTATATAGAAATTTTCCTTAGCTTTGATTGTATAAGTCACAATTTTGTAATTTATCATTGTTTATTAATCTCTGAAAGGTGTCTGGCTTTGTTAATATTCTGTCCTAGAATGCAGTTAGATGTGACCTTTTTTTAGCACCTGCCCTTTAGTGGTCTCTGCACAGCCTTGCATTTGGTATAGGGTTACACAAAAAACAAAACA
>CAEGAF010022421.1:0-14981 GCA_903067075.1 Micropoecilia bifurca
GAAAAATGCATTTGTCAGATCTTGAAAACACCAACCATTAAGCTGGTTTTAAGAATGCTTTTTATTGTGTTATATACTATTTT
This sequence comes from Micropoecilia bifurca, assembly GCA_903067075.1. Classification (NCBI taxonomy): domain Eukaryota; kingdom Metazoa; phylum Chordata; class Actinopteri; order Cyprinodontiformes; family Poeciliidae; genus Micropoecilia; species Micropoecilia bifurca. Next base: position 84 of record CAEGAF010022421.1, read on the forward strand.
TAAGTCATGTTTTTATTTAATTAAATATATCACTTATCAACTTACCAACAGTAATTATCAGAGAAATGTAAGTAAAAGATTTTGTGATGGTTCGTATGCCTGTTCAATTTACTGTGCTAAAGAACCAACACATAAATTGGTTCTTTATTATTATTATTACTGCATAATATTAATAATAATAATGACCGTTTTATCAATACATAGTCATATGTTTGCATAACATATGACTAACATGTGTATATGTATGCTTGCAGTTGAAAGACCCTCAAGTTGCACGGAGCATCTATTGCACACACTGCCTAACGTGTCCCCTTACTCCTCCAAATTCAGATATTCCAGTCGTCTCCAGGTGTAAGAATGCAGCACCAAGGCATGCAGAGCACTTTTACAAACATTAGTGAAAGAATGGGTCACTCTCCGGGACTCGGAGAATTCAAAACGTGGGACCATTGAGGGAAGCAGACCAGTGCAATAAGTCTCTACTGGACTTACGGTCGGTAGAGACGAGTTCTCTGACTTTCTGTCTTTTAATCTGGAAGCAGGACAGTCTAGATTAAGAGTGAATTTTGTTGCAGAGTTGATTATGGTGCTGAGATGTTTGTCAGCAGTCGGGCTTGGCCCCTTAGTTTTTAATGAATAGAACTCTTTATGATGCGGCATACCGAGACGTTTCAGGCAATGTTATGTTTCCAGTTTTATGTGACGAGTTCAGGAACCCAACATGTCCCAACATGAGCAGACAAACTGGCATGAAGGAGGACGATCTGAGCGGAAGAAGCTGACTGGGCTCAACAGAGTTGATACGCGTTACTGGATTGGACGTCATGTGACTTACTATGAACACTAAGCTAAGGTGACCCATATACACCTGCTGTGATATAAACACAGCAGGTGTTTATATCAGCTAATCAGGTTTTCAGACGATCGCTTCCTAATGATCGCCAAATAAACATCAAGCCTGAAAACATGTAACTCAGATGGGCTGAACGTCCAGCTCTGTGGTTTTTACTTCCTCTTTTTGTGAGTGGGAAATGTTTTTGTGTTTTTCAGTGTTGATTTCTGATGCACTCGAAGGTCATCTCTGCGCCTGCAGGTGAGCGTCACCGACGTAGCCAATTGCAGATGTCCAACCCAGTAATATGTATGACCTCAACTACAGGAGAGAGTTGCTTATCCAACGTCAGTATTTGTCCTCATATTTCTCTTTTCATTCAGGCCATGACAGAGATGGAGAGTTAATCTGTTAGCAGATAACAGGAAGGCTCAACTTGTAAAGTTGTTGTTTTATCTGTTTGAGCTTTTAAACTTCTGTTTGTCATGAAACAAGTTGGATCCGAAAATGTTGACAGCCTTTTGGAAATAAAAAGTAAGGCTCTGTATTCTTTACTGTTTTAGCAGTCATGCTAAACATGCTAATCACTAATATAAAATGCTGTATTCCGCTTAAGTTGGAAACTCTGTAGTTATTTTGTTTTCTGTTTTGAAAAATGTATAAAATCCTGTTTTCTGACACAGTGCAACAAAGCCTACCTGGCAGAGCGCCTGTAAAAACATATATCGTGTTATATCATTACTGTTACAGAGAAATTTGAGTAAGCACTAGCAGATCAAAGCTCAGAAATTTGCCACAACATTCAGATCCACGTGTGTCTACAAATTAGAGTTATTGAGGAGATACTTCTTTCTGTTTCTTTTTTTTCAGGTACAGAGACATTTCAGCTGTGGGACTTGCTAAATCTGCCAGTGCTGAATTTCCAGAAGATCAGCAAAACAAAGTTATTACAATTTAAAACCACTATTTTGAGCTTAAAATAAGCAAACAGCAGCCAGTCGCCACATGACCCCGCAGAGAACAGATCAGGCAACAGACTGACTAATGCACAATACTGAATTTTTATCACTTTTTTTTTCCTAACTGTCTGAGACAAAGCTTCAACCAACGCTGACTTTGATGCCAAACATGCCGTTCCATATGCTAGTGGTTAAACGCCGGGCCCCGCTGCGCTCCGTGGGGTGAAACTGGACTCCGAGGTAGAGACACGTGAAGGAATGGCGACGACACGCTCGACTACAGACCAGGCGCTGACACACGACTACAGAAAAAAAAAAAAATCTCAGAGGGCTGGGGTCCGGGGACGGGGGAACCTTCGGAGTGATATTCTTGGGAGTGAGGAACGGGGAGAAAACCGTGTTGTGTTTATATAGATAAGGAGGGCTGCATTCGCAGACAAATGAATTAAAAAAAAGACAAACAAAAACATTAATGCAACAAGTTCATCCAGCAAGAGAACAAACTGAACAGAAACTGAACAGAAAAACAAGACTTTATCAGATGGGTGACACTTTTTTTTTTTTTTTTTCAAACAAAGCCTGGAGCAAAACAAGTCTTTGATGAACAATGTGTAAGAGTCTCTGTGTACCTGCGGTTCAGCCAGATTTCATTCACACCAGCTTATCTGTGACTAAGCCGGCAGGTACGCCTGGAGAACAGCAAACACGACGTGAGGCATTTACACAAACACCTCATGTCCAACCGGGCAGACAAACTGCTTGCTCTAACCAATCTTTTTTTTCTCTCTCTCTGTCTCTGTCTCTCTCTCTCTCTCTCTTGCCTTTCAGACCAGTCTTGGATCTAAATTTTGCTCCTAACCTTAACTGGCTGCTTTGGCAAAGTGTGAGTCCACATTGTTCCCTCCAACCAGGACGACATCTGCTATGGATTTGGATTGGAAACTGCAAACAGCCGCCATGCGTGAACACGGCTGGAACATCTTTGACGACCTGGCCGCTCTTCAAATTGCGGACATCAAGTTGTTGTTGGTTTTTCTTTTATTGAGTAAAAGGAATATTATTATCAAATTACTTCAACGTTTTGGTTCTGCATTCACGCTGGTTTACATGCTCACTTGGGAACCCAAGTGAAGAAGTTTGGGGGTTGATTACCATCAATGCAGATGTTAAAATTTTCTTTTAAATCTTTTTGATGCTCCAATTAGCTCTCTCATTTATTTATTTTTTTTATTTGGAAAGGTATTTAAAAAGACCTTATCCATGTTAAACTCTTTTTCTCTTTTTTAATCATTTACAGACATATTTATTTCCAAAGATGCTCAAATCTCATTTGAATATCTTTAATTGATTTTATATCACCCCCTTTTCTTTCCCCATTGATTGTGTTCCTAATCCTCAATTGGACTCTTGACCAATGCTTACATAAAAAAAAAAATCACGCTATTAGAGTCACAAATAATGTTTTCTTACAGAGTTCTACGTATAGGTTGGGTAAGGCTAGTTTAATCTTCAAAGCTGGCATAAAGGATGCTCAAAACTAGATTTATGAATGACAGTGACAGAATACAAAATGGCTGTCAGTAAAACAAAACAAAACAAAACAAAACAACAAAACCACAATGGCGTGACGACAAAATGACCAAAACCTGAAATGTAACCTGTTGAATAGAAACATCAATATTATTATGTCATTTAGTTTCTGTTTGGTATTTCAATGAATTCAATCATCATCATGATCATTATTATTATTATTATTATTATTATTATTATTATTATTATTATTATTATTATTATTATTTTAATCATGCTTCCCCTTGTTTCTTGCCAAGTTATATTAACTCATTTTAAAAAAAAACATTTCTGCTGTTGTTTCTAATCTGTTTTTGTTCACTGATCAACTTAATTGTGAATAATTTGTCTTTTTCAGTGTTTGATAAACATGCTCACTTTGTTCAATTGTGACTCAATTCTACATTACTTCATTATTATTAGTAGTACTATTATTTTTGCATGATTATCAATCTCGGGTTTTTTTTATATATCTGTTGTTTTTAACACTTCAGGAATGTTTTGGTGTGAATTTTGCTGCCGTTACAACTGAATTTCCCATTTGTGGACCAATGAAGTCGGTTTCTGTTCTATTAACCAATCTAACCCAAGATCCACGTATTTTTCCAGGCAGATCTGAACTCCAAAAGAGTCGATATGTAGAGTGAATTACGATCAGGAATCTCATTGCAGTCACTTTGAAAAATGGCAGCAGTTACGTTTTAATGAGCAGGAAGTTCTGAACCGGCGATCAACCCGGTCAAGACCCAATGCAGATCCTCTGAGTTTATTTTCCACAGTTGATTGGGGCTGGAAAATTGCTCCATTAATCTGCACTGCATCAATTTGTCCAATGCGTCTCATCTGTCATTCTGGGAGCAGCCTGGTGGGTTTTGGCCCCATCAGAGCCACAGAGTAATGTTTCTGCAGCTGACCGACCCGCTGACTGCTTGGTTTGGACCTGCGCTGGTCTGTCTGAAGAGACTTGCATTAGCCAGGAGCATTTACAGTGTCCTCATGATGCAGCACACATGACAAGCAGAAACTAACCAATCAAGCTCCTCTCATTGGGAAACGGAAATTGGCAGGTATATGAATCATAAAAAAAAAAAAAAATTGGCTTTGATAAGACAGCTTCAGTTTTGCCTGTGGCAATGTTCAAAACTTGATTTAGATTTCAAGTGAGATCAATGTAAATAATCTTTGACACAAAAAATGAGTGGGATGAAGTTATTGGTGTGGGAAGAACAGGTTTACAAGACCAAAGAGATACAATCGCTTAGAGTGGCAATGAGGTGAAAATTTGTACTTTTGAAATCATCTAGGCAGATAAAACCTGGTGCTTACATGCTAAACCAAACATGAATATGGAGTTATGCGCTTGTATCCTTCTGTTTTGCAGATGTTCAATCAAGTCAACAGGAATTGCATTGATTTTCTATCAAGAAGCAGAAATGGATGACTGGTCTTGAGCTGTTATTTGTGTTATTTTGCAATGCAGATATCATTTAAACCAAGCCAGGGGCCCAAACAAACAGGTCAAACCAACATGCATGTGCAAGACTTGTGCACTGAGTTGTAATTATTATGAAATATTAATTATAATTTCATGTGGCATTATGTGGAGCATGATGCCAAATTAATTTTTTGAATTTTTAAATGTTGTTTAAAAGGGGCAGTATTATGTAATATAACGTTACTCCTTCATCAAAGCATACTTGCAACCTTGATTCCTTCTTGCATGTTTGAGAAATCCTTTAAACTCCAATGGCAATCAGCTGCCATGCAAAAACGCCTTGGTGGACTTAGCCCCGCCTTCGAGGACGAAGCTCCTCCTCAGAGCTGCAGTTTCCAAAATGTCGCTTGCAGAGCGGCCCCTCCTCTCTTTAACTTCCCCACTCAAACTCCTTCAAACTAACCTGCAGCAAACAGCAAGCACCTGCTGAGCTCATTATAGGAGCTACTTCTCAGTGGTAATGTCAAGGTAAAGACGTTGTTAAAGGGTTAACAGAGGAGCCGTGTTGTGGTGACTTTATATAAGTGGAGTTTCAGGAAGAGAAGGAGTTTTTAAAGAGACAGAGAAGTAAAATTTCATCTAAGTCATATTTTGTTAAATGGATGTTTTAAGCTGTATGAATGGTATGATGGTCCATATCTAAACTTGATATTGCATTTACTGCATTCATTTTATATAAACTTCTAGATAGCTCAATTTCAGTTTCGCAAATACATCTAGGACATTTGTAACGTTCTGCACTTCACACTCCATCCTGAAGACGTTTAACTTGCAAGTTTATGTTTTCCACTGAACTGTTTCATCCTGTTCTGAACTCTATTGTCCTTTAAAGCTGCTGTTGTCCAACTTTTGATCCACGTGACGGCCCTCTGAAGTGGCATTTGGTTCTCATCGGTGAACAAGACGTTCAAATTAAAAGTGCCACAGACATGCCCGCCACCGCAGCTCTCCGCGCTGGTCTCAGACAGAACAATGGTTTCTCAAGCCCGGTCAGATTGAAGCGATGTGTTCGACACCACACATGTAGAGAGAGCAGTAATTAAAAGTTGTGTACCATTTTTTTTCTTTTCTTTTCTTCATTTATTACACACAACTGCTTGTAGGCACGGACTTCAAATGTTTTCTTCTTTCTCAGATTTTGCTGAACAAAGATTTTCGGTCTGCAAATGCTGCATTCGGTAGGAATGATGAGGAAATAATCACAGTTTTGTTGGCACGAAGAGGACTGTTTGCATTCAGAAAGTGTCATGCAAAAGTGCTCTGGCCTTAAAATGTTTCTTTTTTCTTTTCTTTTTTTATGGCTCTTACCGCAAGCTTCAATGTATCGTGTCACATTTTAATTTGATTGACCACTGCAAAGTACAGTTCTGATGTAGATGGAGAATGTGATTTTTAATTATTTTTTATTTCCTAAAGTGAAAATTAAATGTGCAAATGGCAGAGAAACAACTTACAGCACCAGAAAAACTATTTGTCCACCCTCATCAGTGGCTATGCTAATTAGCCTTAGCGTTCATGACACTCTGTGCTAGAGGTTGCAACGTAGCAGAGCGCGAAGAAGAGGGTGAGTGGCGCGTACGCAAGAATGACTGACAGTGCTCGGACCCTCCTCCTGGCTCTGATTGGTTCTTTCTGACTAAGCTGTATATTTCTGCAGTCAACACTTGAAGAAGCCAGAAGAGCTGAATTTGTTTTTGTCAGATTGTCTCATACCATACTGCTGACGTAATGATAATTTTAACTGATATGTAAAAAACATATTTTTTTCATAATAGAAGTTACATGACGTAGCTTTAAGTTCTATACTGGTTTCAGATTTTAACATTTTTAACATCAAAATTGTAGCTGCTTTCACCATGTCTTGGCTGTTTCTTGCTCTGTGACCTGCAGGTTTTGCTTTGATCTGTTTATCTTCCTGCCATCGCCACATGTTGGGCTTCCAGCCAAATCTAAACACATCAAATCCCTTAAAAACACTAAGTTTCTGCTACACAGGCAGACGTTTTTGTTTTCGTCATTCAATGGTAAGTTTGACTGATTGTAAACTTCTTCTGTATCTGCGTTTCTTCGGCTTCACCGGCATCTCTGCGGGTCGACTCGTTCGCCCTTCGACCTCCGACCTTTTAATCCACAACCAGCTGCAGCGAGGCCTCAGAGGAGGACTAAGCGATTCTGCTTGTGAGTGTTTGAGTGTGGCAATGGAATGAGAAAACATGAGCACATTCTTCTCTTTGTGAAAAATCAAATGGTTTAGTTAAATAACGACCTGCACAGCGTTTCAACACAACAGGACTGAGTATAATCATTAATCTCTTAAACTTAGTTAATAAAAAAAAACATACCTGAAATGACTGAAATTTGCTCAGCACAATTCTGTCGCACTGTGATGCAGATGATACTACAGATGAGTTAATATTCTTGTAACAGATCTTGCCAGTCTCTCTAAATAAAATTTGTCTAATTTTACTTGCAAAATTACCCTTAGTCCTTAAACCTCACTTTTTAAGTTACAGCCATTGATTTTAATGTTTTCATTTGGATAAATTAACTCAAAGGATTGTTTTTTTTTACAAATTTAAATCTTAGAACGTTTGCTCAGTATGATTCAACATACATTCAGAAATCAAACTTGTAGTAAACACAACTTCTCTGTGTTTTATTCCAGTTCTACTAGGGTTGATAGAGAACGTTGGTAAAATAACAGCATCGAGGAACAGAGCAGTTAGATCAGGGATGCTGAGGAAAAATTTAAAGAGTTAGGCTATAAGGAAATATCCGAAGAAGAAGGTGCACTGATTGCATGCAGTTTTCTTGTCTTAAGAAGCCTGACTCCGATTTTACTGAAAACAGCTGATACTGTTTATCCAATGACATGCATTTGCACGATTCTTCACTCAATAACTAAAAACTCTGTCAAACTGCGTCTGAAGTTGGTTTGATCAGAAAACACCAAAGGCACCCAGAGTTTAAATGGCATGGGTTCGATCAAGACGTTAGAATTAGCATAGCCAAAGTCCAAGTCTAAAGCCAATTGAGAATTTGTAGCAAGTCTTGAAAATTCATGTTCACAGACACTCTGGATCCAATCCGACAGTGCTTGGGTGATGTTCTAAAGAAGAATGAGCAAAAACGTCAATCTCTAGGTGTAAATTACTGCTAGAGACACACCTCAAAAGACCTGGAATGCCACTAGATCAACAGGTGGCCTGAATATTTGAAATCATGTCTCCTGTTGTTCCCAGGCTGTGAATAGTTTTGGAGTGCACTGTATTCTGTCATATAACAGGGTCCTTGTAAAATTGGTTTCATACCTGAGGCCTCTGTGTCTCATTAACATATCACACTTCCTGACAGCAAGAAAGTCCAAAAGATCCACATCTGTCTCTGTGTGCCTGTCAGAGGTTTCCACCAATGCAGATTATCTTTTGTCACACTGCATCTCACCTTACCCGTTGGGCCTTTTAGGGGTTTGTAAGAATGTCACAGGTTCAGACCTCTGTCTTCCAAAGTGCTTTGTCAAGCCCCTGCAGCCCCAAGGGAGCTGTCGATTTACAAAGTGAATGGGAGTGTGTGCGTGTGTGTGTGTTTATGCGGGTGCTTCGAAGAACCCAGCCTATTGAATCAGGATGAAAGGGAACATGTGCATACCACCAAACTATCTGCCTCCAGGACAAAAGCTTAGTAGGGCTAAGGAGAGGTGGGACGGGGGATTCTTCCTGTAATCTGTCACACCTCCACCATCCCAGAACCATACGCCCCCAAGAAGTGTTGCTCCTCTTTACAGACTTGAGGGTGTTGTGTTTTCTTTAGCACAAAGAAGGATAAACGACCAGGTCCGATTAATGCTGAATGAACAACTTCTTCTTCTAACCCTCCCGCGGTCTTAAGAGCCCACATTTAGAACCCACAGGTTTTTTCATCTGTGCGGCGGGGTCTCGCTGACCCTGCATGTGCTTTTACAAGTATTTCTTTGTGTGTGGTTTTGGAAACTGACCTTGTGACAGGACAACAACCCTGCTTTCCGACCGTCACATTTGCCGCTCACAATTAACTTATTGTGTCACCTTAAGTTGTTGTAAAAAAGCTGTATAAAATAAAATGTAACTTAAAAGAAATGTGACTTTTTCACGCCTTGAAACTGGCCTCTGTCTCTTTAAGAAGATCCTTCAACAATGCTCCCAATGCTAAAAGATTAGCAACAGTTCTTAGTAGTACTAGCTCATTGCTGCTGCCACTAGTCTGGAGGAGTTGAGCGGTGAGACACCATTTACGTACTCTCAAAATGGCTGACATTGGAGATTCAAGGATTGATAATGAAAGCATGAATGAATCAACACAACACTCCAGGTATGCTTTGATGATGGAATAACATTGTAACAAGGCTAAATAAAACACCTCCCTAAACTTCACACAAAGTTAAAAAGCAATTTATGTTGGATATTTTCATCCCTACGATTCATTAAATGACATTGACTAGAAAAGATGGCAAGGTAATCTCACCACAGACTGGAAGCATATTCCCGCCTGGTCCAAATGTTACGAGGTGTTTCTGACTCACACTCGTGGTCCCCCATGTTTACAGAAGATGCCAGGAGGATAACTTGGAGGAAGGTACTTAAGGACACGCTTCGTGGGTTAGTAAAGGAGTAATAACCCCCTAAACTGTGTCTGCAGCGGTGAGGAGGCAGAGCGTGTGTTCAGACATGACAGAGGTTCCAACCCAGGGAGCATGTAAAGCCTCGAAGTTTGAAAGTCTGAAATGCCTTTGGTGTCAAGAGAAGCTTGCAAAGATGTAATGTGAGACATTTCAGGAGGCTGAAAATGGACACAAAACTGGCTTACATCCTTGATCATTTAAGACACGCTCTACTAGAGAAAACTGATGTTAGAATAGGATTTAGTTGAAACAACAGTCAGCTGAGGACAGTGGGCAGCATCAGCACTGCTGCTGTCCACTAAGCCACATGGGTAAAAAAAACCAACTCAAATGTTCTTTTCAATCCTTGAAAATGATAAATTGTAGAGGTGGAGATACTAACTAGTCAATCTTTAGGTTAACCTGCCCTGCATGAAGGGCAAATTAGAACTCTTGTGTCGGTAAGCTGCAACGACACTGCTAGACATAAACTAACAGAATCACACAGTGCTGTGGTGGACCAGGGGTTAATCACAACCCACATATGGAGTCCTCGACACAGCCGTTGCAGGTTCGATTCCCGGCTTGGTGACCTTTGCTGCATGTCTTCCCCCTTCTCTCATTACCCACTTTCCTGTCAATTCACTATCAAATAAAAGCCACTAGAGCCAATAAAACCAAAATATCACGAGGCTGAAAATGAACCTGCCAATTGTTACTAAAATATGTTTTTATTTTCAGTGTCAAACTAATTTGTCTCCCCTAAACCACATTACCAATAAAGTGAGCCTCTGATTTCCTAGTTGAAAACAGCACAGCACAGAAACCTTCAGAACAAGAAATCGTCATGGTTACCAGAGAAAATTGACTAAAAACAACTTCTGCTAAGTTGGGAAATATATGAATCTGCAATCATCGTATTTCTAAAAATGGAGTAAAAAACGAGAAAGTTATTTACAAAATGATATTGCAGCTTCAGGGCATGCTCAGAAGGAAATTCTCCCCTTTTTTTAGACTGTGTATGAGGTCTGGTGAATCAGAGGCAGAGGGTTACATAAGCGCTGCAGGTCAGCTCATTCTGGCTGATCAGGGTGGGGCGGATTACTCCAGGAACTGGGACAAAACACAAAATGTGTAACACATTTCATTGTAACCAGATCTTTGAATCATTTTGCAGAATTGTGTATCCAGGCATATAGTGAAATTTTATAGCACAATCAAGTAACTGTGTTCCTTCAGTTGTTATAAAAATGCTGTATATATCAAACACAACTGGAAAGAAATGTGAAACTTTGCAATTTAATGCCTTGAAATGATCCCTCTGTCTCTTTAATAAACACCTGCGCTTTCTGAAACCTCACCTTCAGGAACAAGATGGCTCCTCTATTAACCCTTTAATATTGTTCTTAGCAGAGTTGAACTGAGAAGCAGCTCCTATAATGACCCCAGCTGATGTGCAGTTCCACCAGGTATTTGCTAATTGCTGCTGGCTCGTCAGAAGGAGTTGAGTGGATGAGTTTAGGGAAGTGCTGCTCTGTGAGGCTGAAGCTCGGAAGTTTGTAAACTGCAGCTCAAAAAAGTTGATTTTGTATAATGCTGTCCTTTTAAAGAATAAATAGGGGAAATAAACTTAACCAGGACATGAGAGTGACGAGTTGCATTACATTTTCCTTATCCAAGTTTAGGGAAAACCTTAATAAAACCTGAAAGCCAAGAAAAACTTTGCAGCAAATGTGTAATGGAAACATAAATTACAACATGTAAACGGAGGCCAAACTTGAGTTACAGGCATCAGAAAAACAACATCACCCGCATTAGTCACTGATGTTATTTCCTATTGAGAAAAAAATGGTACAGTGACCGAAACCTGACCTGAACCGAGGAGGCAGCTTGTGTGTATCGGTGTGTGTTGAGCACCACAGGGCACACTTAAGCTTACAAAGAGAAGGGATTTTTTTTTTTTTTCGTTAATGTGACCAATAGCAAGTAAAACCTTACGCACACACACACTCACACGCCCACACACACACACACACACACACACACACACACACACACACACACACATGATTTAGCGCAGAGCCCCATCTTCTTCACCTTGTACCTCTTTAACTTCCCTCGTGGGGTTATTAACTCCCTGATTGGCGAGCTTCCCTTTCGGTTCCGTCCTGTTTAGTCGTCATGGCAGCATGACCAGAACACTTATTAGCTGACCCCGTGGGATTAGCCCAACTTTGAAAACCTGGAGGTTGAGGGCTGGGAGGGCGGGTTAAGCCTTCACCTCGAGCTGCTCGCCGCCGCATCTCACAAAAACCTTAATTAAATTGCTGAGACACCGAGGCAGGAATGTTTGCTCTGCTCTCCGCCTCTACCTTTGCCTCCACCTTTCTTTGCTTTTCCCATCTTTGTGCTCCACTTTAGGCCTTTTTTCAGGGCCTCGGACTCCTCACACGTCAGAGAATGAGGGCGACAAGTGGTGATTTAACGCAAAAGCTGCAACCTGAGATGAAAATAAGGCTGTTGAGTCTGATGAAACACACAATTCAACCATACTGCCAATACAGCATAATAAAGTGTAGATCTACAAGCCCATACAAAGGTATTTATTTTACTATATAAACTATGAAAATGATACATGATTCACTTATTATGAAGTAGTAACATCTTATCGAAAAGGAAAAAAAGTATCATAATTTATGATTATTTCAATGCTGATTTGCCTGTTTGTTGTTGAAAGAATGTAAACTGTAAATTATGTCATGCAACGTTCAAATTCACAAAATTGATGTGTTTAAACTTATTCTGTTACATGATGAGCTGCTTAAATCACAGCATCACAATATCTCAAATTACAGCCATCAACACTCATTTTATTGTGCATTCAATAATTCAATTGCAAATGACTGCATAAATGTAATATTTTAATCATAATAAACCACAATTAATCACGATTAATCAGATTAATTGTGATTAAACAGATTAATGTCGACTGATTGGATTAATCCTATCAAGTGTGAAAAGAAAAGTCTTCAGAATGTGCCAATTTTAAAATCTGATTAATGATTAATGATCAGAATTAGCATAATCATTTAGAATAATCATTTAATTTCAATTACTGAAATAATCGTTAGCTGCAGCGCTACATCAAAGATATTGATGATGACTATAGAGTCCATCTAAGTAGCCAGATGTGGGTAATATGGTGAGCAAGAACCACATAACACTGAAGATAACACATCCTACAAAATATTGCTTTCAAGCAGTCTCATCACAACGGCAATAATAAAAATTATGTTGAAACTTTTGTGACACTAAGACGAAATTGAGACAGTGAAAAAAAACAACAACAAAAAAAAACCTTTTTGGAAGATGATGACACCTGTTGCTTGCTAACCTTTTTCCTTCCGTAAAACTTTCCATTATGGATATTTTCCATCGGCTGTGAAATATGTACATGTTTTACTTTTAAAACCGAATAAGTGAAATAAATTAGCTCTTGATAATATTCTAAAGTCATTAGGATTCACTTTAATTTTTATTTGAAACCTTAAGATAACAATATTCAGAGAAAATCATAGATAGCTCTAGATGAAACCAATAACTTTTTTTTATTTCATTTTTTTATGCATCAAATGGACGACCAAACATTAGTCGGCGCCTGGTATAAACACATTTACACACAAGACATGACAGGAAGATCAGACCCAGCGCGAGCGTCTGACCTGGCAGACAGGCGGCCTCTGCCGCCTCGCGGGCATCACGAATAAAAGTTTCCCGCACGAGGTGATAAGAGAGCCAGAGGTCAGGCAGGAGCCGCGGAGAAGGGGGCAGATAACAGCCTCTAATCCGAAAAATTCAACACCGCCACGGTCTGAAGAAGCGATAGAGATAAGAACTAATCGTGCTTCCACATTTCTCCGCGGGGAGCCTCCTCCTCCCTCCCGGACTCCGTCCTCCTCTCACCAGCGCCCGCTTTACCCGAGATACAGACCCATCCACCGGGTGCGGAGGAATGTGAGGCGCCGCTGCTGAAGCCCCCCAGCCTGGAGGTCGGTTTTTGACATGTAAGCCGTTTTTTCCACACTCTCTTGGCTTTAAAGTTCACCCAGCTGTTGATGAACTCTAAGTATAATCGATATCACAACATCATTGCTCGTTTGATGTGTTTATTATTCGGCGTTAAGCGGTATTAAAAGTGCAATATCTCTACCGATAAACAAGAAATAGGTCGTTATTAGACGACACAGTTTTCCAATCAAGCGGAGGTTTTAGAAGAAGCTTACCTTGGGAAAGTTTAATCCAGAGCCCCGCTGGAATGCAGCTTCACTTCCAATTCCTTATCCACAGTAAGAGGGGGGTTATCAGTAAGAAAAAAAACAAAAAAACAAAACATAAACTGAAGGGAAAACCTTTTGCTTTTTCTCGCAGCACAGCGCGCTTAGCTCCAACACATCGCTTAAAGTGAGCCGAGAATCACTGCAGCGCTCTGAAGACTCGCATCAGCTCCGCCGGACTTCAACAAAAGCGCTCAGTGGAGCGAAGGAGGCGAGAAGTTAAACAAGCTGCGGGGAAAGTGGGAGGTACGGCAGGCAGGGCGCGCGCGTCCGTGCGCGTCCCCGTTTCACGCTGCACCTGCGCGAGACTTTTCCTCCACGTTTTATCTTCTCATTCATTACTTACGGAAGTAATCATTAAAACACGTATAACATCAGTTTACAACTCATGTGAAAGAAATTTTTTTTATTTTCATTTGAATATAGTTTTATTATTTACATGTGATGTTGGGAATCTGTGTGTTTTTTATATATATTCTGCAGAACATCATCTTGCTGTAAAACAGCAATTATTCTGAGAAAGGCCGGAATTTTAAGATCTTTTTCTGTTTAAAAAACTAAATAAATAAATACATTTGCGCATTAATTACGATATATTTTACTATATTTCATATAAAGTAGCTTTAAACTAATAAGTAACTTATATATAGCTCATACATATTGGTCATCTGGCTTCAGAATTGTTTTGGCATATTATTTTCTTCCATATGGTGCTTTAAAAGAGCATCACAAAAATCAATACATGTTTAAAGAACATTTCATTTGCCTGGTATCTTATGACATTTTATCATATTAAAAACACACATTTGATCAGACTTTATTATGATTTCATGTGAGTGGAAATGTGTGACGGAATATTAATAAAAATTCATTAAAGCTGCAGTTTGTGACTTTTATAAATAACATGCTTTTACATATTTGTTAAAACTTTCAACATGTCGTGACAATTTGAGACAAATAATCTGTGAAAAGTTCCAGCTCCTCTTCCTTCTACACCAGGGGTGTCAAACTCATTTTCACCGAGGGCCACATCAGCATAATGGCTGTCCTTAAAGGGCCAGATGTAACTTATA